>JZKD02S1411527.1:34213-81151 GCA_000966675.3 Picea glauca
AAATGAGGATCTTCAAAATCAATCAAATATTCCAAGATCTGAAGACAGTGCTGAGAGACCTGCCATTGAGAAACTGCCCAAAAGAATGGAAGCAAACTTCAGCTATGGTTGTACATTTGTCTAATAGATTTCATTTGCAGATATGTATTCAATTTTAAATTGGGACAATTGCAGAGGAAGCAAACATACATGTTCGCTCTCTTTGGTTAACTGTAGGTGTTTCAGATCTAGACAGCGGCAGCAGGACCCTAAGAAATTGACACTCTTGTCTTGTTTCTCTCATGCTAATTGGCAACTTGGCGACTGGTGTTTGTTTCCCACCTATGCAAAATTTTCCACATCAGTAACTATTAGCATGAAGGACATTGCATGGAATTGAATTCGATCATTGCAAACTGATGGAAGTCTAGTCAAGAATGTCTAAATTTTAACCTTCTCATCCTTGATGAATCCCACATACCACAATATCTTTAGGATTTTCTTCTTCTTTCTTCCATAGTCATGTTCCCTAGGTTGAGTTCAAAGAACTCTTACATATTCTTGTCATAATAATTCTCTAAGAGGTATTTCTATTGGAAATACCTTTTATTTTTTCCAACAAAATTTTCTTTCATCGAGATGCTTGACCTGCTTTAGATAATTCCACCACATAGAATCTTTTCTTTGAAGATTTTATATCTAAATAATTTCTTCAATTTTTGACGAGCAATTGTGTAACTGAAAATAATTTATGATTCTATGCAACCAAGCCTAAGCCTCTTTCCCCTTCTTGTAACACTCTAATGAGATGGAACAATCTAGCAGACAGAGTGGTGCTTGGGCCAGAGAAGATCAAGGATATGGAAGAGAAAATGATTAAAATCAAACATAACTTGAATTCATCCCAAGAAAATTAGAAAAGTTATGCAAACAAAGGCAAAGTAGATATATAATTCATAGTGGGAGAACATGTGTTCTTGAAAGTGAAGGCTAAGAAAAATTCACTAAAGCTAGGTAGTTGCACTAAGTTGATAACTAGATTTTGTGGGTGATTTGAGATCTTAGACAGGATAGGGCTGGTTGAATACATTCTTACATTGTCTACTTACATGAATTTGCATAACGTATTTCATGTATCTTTATTAAAAAAGTATGTTTATGGACCTAGTCATGTCGTTGATTCGAATTTGATTTAGGTGGAGCCCAAAGAGGAATTTTAGGTGGAGCGAGGGCATTCCTAGACTAGAAATTCAAATTTCTCTAGAACAAAGCCATTGGGAAGGTAAAGGTTCATTAGACCTGTTACATCCTTAAAAATGCAACACGAGAACTAGAAGACACCATGTGGGAGGCATACCCACAACTATTTTGATATTGTGATATAAAAATTGTATATATGGACACTTGTACGATGATGTGCATTGAGGCTAGTGAAAAAGTAAGGGGGAGGGGATTATAACACCCTAGTTTTAATCTCAGGGAGTTGTAGTTGTATATATATGTTATATAGGATGGTGAGCCAGATAGTATGGCCAAGGGCCAATTTATGTATATTTTGTATCAATTTTTTTAATAAAAACATATCATTGACTACAATACAAGAGAGATGAAACATTGGGGGCTATGAATCCATGAGAGGGAATTGAATTAGTGATGCAGGAGCATCGTCAACGTCAAGCGAGTGTGGGGCAAACACAACACATTTTGAGCACATGATAAATTGTTTAAAAACTTTTGAAGATTGGATGCGCCAAACTTAAATGTGATAGTTAAGGAGAGGTGTACTTATATATTGTAAAGGACCTTGAGTGATCCGCTCTTGTCCATAGTAGGTAGAAAGCATTTATGTTAGTAGGTATCTTTGAATTCTCTGATTAGATATTTTTAGGAGTGGAGGGAAAATGGATATAGACACCCTCATTATGTAATTGTAACATAGAAGGAGAATGCCAATTGAGAGCAAAGTAGTGAGAACATTACCAAGAAGGAGAAGAGAGCATACAGAGTTGGAACAGAGAAACTGTAATTGGAAAACACCTATGTACATAGATTAAGTTAATAGAATAAGTCTTAATTCAGATTCATGGCGTTGTAGTGTTTCTTGTATGTGTATGTTGAATGGTATGTTCATAATTTTACTCTTTCCATTATACATTTTCTTTCTCTGCTGTGTATGGATGATTTCTTGTTAAATGTTTGAATTCTGAGAAAGGAAAGGGTAAATGGAAATGAATTTCAATTGTTTCTCTGTCTGAGTAAGGATTCCTGCAAGGAGTGCAGTTGAATAGTCCGCAAGGTGTGCGTTGACAAATGATTCAGATATTTGTCTATGGAATTCTCAGACATGATAGCTTTTGTTCTCATTTTCCTCAAAGGTGCAGTTAGGCACAGGAGTTGTGCAATGTGTGCACAGACCAAGCTTGAATCCAGGGTTTGAAACCTGAGAAGCTATTGAAGGATTTGTCATTGCAAGGAGTGTGCGGAGTTGAATAAATTCAACACTGAAGAAATTGAAGGTTTGCCACAAGGAGTATGTGCAGGAGGTTCTCGAGAGGCTGGAAGTTGTGGAAGACCTCCGAAGGATTCAAACCTGCTAAGTCGTCGAAGGGAAGGGACGAACAACCAAAATTATTTGTAGAGGATTAGCGAAATCCCGCCAGCCGTCCGATCTGATAGAGAAGCAAGGAGGTTACGGCTGTGTCCATAGTTTCAAGCTTAAGAGATCGTGAGCCATTAGATTCTCACCTAGTTACTCGTCAACTATAGGATCTGACTAGAGTTGCACGAGGGTTAAACTCTCGCAGGTAGAGTGAAGGTCCCGAAAGGCATCGAGATATCAGAAGTCCTGTGGACAATAGGTCGGGTAAATCCACGGTGAAAACCCTGAAAAAGATCAGAACCGCCCATCAGTTGAGACACGTGGCAGAGATTGGAAGTCATCGGCATCTTGGAAGTGTAGAGACCAAGAGTTCGAGACTTTATAAGTCCCGAACTAGCGAAAGAATCGCAGTCGTTGATCTAAGGAAGGATGCGTGTTGCGCGATCATCCAATTCGAAGATCTGGACACCGGGACTCACATAAGTGAGCGTTTTTGACTTTTCATTTGGCGAAGTCCGAGACTTGATCTGAATCGTCCATCCATTTGGGACTGATAGCGGAAATCCTTGAAGTCGGGGTTCGACGTTTTGCGAATCCTGAAGACAGGAAACACTTACATTTCGGATCTGCGAAGTCCGAAATCCTGATAAGGAGGAAAGCTCCGTTATGGGGCCCAGCTGACATCATCTCATCATAACGGGAGGTCGGGAATCGAAACTTCGAGATTCCCATGGGAAAGAAGCCAAAGGCATTTGTTTTCCCGAAATTGCGAAGTGACGAGGACTGTCCATCTTTGAGGATGCGTGGCAATAATCTCGACTTCCAGGGAAAGTCCCGAAAAGGAAATCATATCGAGAGATCGAAATTCGGAGGATCGGGGATCTTGAGTATAGGAAGTCCAATACATCTCGGCATCCGAAAGCCCGAAATCCCGAAAGGAGATAGGACTGCGGTCATATAAGGGGAGGTCGTATGTACCAAAAGTCTATCCCAGGGGCTAACTGAAGTTAAAGAATCTCAGGATATCTAAGATTGGGAAATCGGGAAGACAAAGGTTTGCGACATCGGGGATTGCAAATCCCTGAAGCCCGAAATTTTATTTTTTCTGTTGTGAACGGAAAAAGCGATTGGGCCTAAAGGCTGTAAGGAGCAGAGAAGCCCTGTGGATTGATTTTAGTAGAGATTCCGAGGAGGAATCAAAGAGTATCTTTGGCTCGAAGGTGGAATTAGAACGATCTGTTAAGACCGGGAGGTCAGTGCAGAGGCCTTTGCCGAGGCAGAGGGTGCATCTGCATCAGGTTTGGTATCAGAGCACAGAAAGGGTTTTTTGCTTTTTGTAGCAAGGAAAAGGAAAATTCACCATGCCTCCAAGAAGAAGGGACATGCAAACACCCGATCCACTAGAGGAAAGGGAAATACCAAGAAGAAGAGGTAGATAGGTGCCTGACCCAACCATGGTAAGAGAAATGCATGATTTACGTGCCAGACTTGAGGACATGGAGACAACACAGAGACACACAGTCAGTATTGGGGATCTTAGTGATTCCGAAAGAGAAATGGAAGTTGAACATGAAGAAGAAGAAGTTTCAGTGGAAGATGCTGTAAATGAACACTTAATTAGAGCTGTCGCAAGGATGGGTGCCAGAGGAAAAAATGGACATCCCAGTTTATGAAGGAAAATTGGATGTTGAAGAGCTTCTAGACTGGATTAGAGCTCTGGATACTTATTTCGACTATGAATATGTCGAGGAAGACAAGAAAGTCAGACATGCCGTCAAAAGGTTGAAAGGACATGCAACATTGTGGTGGGATGAACTACATGCTGACAGACACTGTAAAGGCAAGAAAAAAATCAAGAGTTGGGATAGGATGATTGCAAAGATGAAGGAAAAATTCATCCCTAGAGATTATCAAATTAATCTGTTCAGGAGAATGCAGAGCTTGAGACAGAAGCTAATGACAGTCAAAGAATACACTGAAGAATTCTATAGGTTGAACATCAGGGCAGGTCATCGGGAAGGCGATGATGAAAAGGTTGCCAGGTACATGAATGGCCTGAGATATGACATTCAGGATGAGATGAGCATGGTAACCATCCAAACGGTGGAATATGCTTATCATATGGCTCTAAAGGATGAAGAGAATCTGAGCCGAAAGCAGGGTCAAAGAGGCCGAGGCAGAAGTCAAGCCAGGGGAAAATTAGTTGTCCAAGATAAAAATTAGAAACACAAGGAGGAATGGAAGAAACCTCAGGCTCAAATTGAAAGAGGTGGAACCTCACAGAGAGGGCAGCATACTGAACAAAGAGGAGAATATGCTGATAATAATATTTTTCCTCGTATTAGAGGTAGAGGAAGAGGAAGAGGTGTAGTAATAAAATACTTCACATGTGGAAAGAATGGACACAAATCTTATGAATATCCAGATAAGAAGAAAGAGAGTGGAGAGACTCACATCGCCGAAGCACATAGGTGAAATGTTGAGGCAGAAGATGCTGAAGGTGGAAGATCGCTGATGATGCGAAAAGTTCTCTTAGCACTAGAAAAGGAGGTGGAGAGTTCGGTACAAAGAAACATAATTTTTTGGACTGCATGCAAAACCAAGGACATGGTATGAAAGGTCATTATGGACAGTGGTAGCACATATAATCTCGTTTCAACGGAGATGGTAGAAAAGTTGGAGCTGGAGATGATTGATCATCCAAGTCCATATAGAGTTTCATGGCTACAAAAAGGACATCAGGTAACTGTCACTAAACAGTGTTTAGTTGAATTTAAGATAGGAGGGTATAATGATAAAATACTCTGTGATGTTATTCCCATGGATGTTTGTCATTTATTGCTGGGTAGACCATGGCAATATGACAAAAATGTGATTCATGATGGGAGGATGAACACATACACCCTAGAAAAGAATGGGAGAACTCACATGGTGCTTCCAATCAAAGATAAGGAAGTGAAGCCGGAAGTAAGTAACACTGTACTTCTCATGAGTGGGAAGGAACTCCTTAACGAGGTCAAGAAGAAGGAGGAAACACAATTCATTGTGGTCAGGAAGCCAATGATTGTTTTAACCAGCACAAGGATAGATGATTTACCAGAAGAGGTTCAGGAACTGCTGGAAGAGTTTGCTGACATAGTAGTGGACGAACTACCTCGTTCATTGCCACCAATCAGAAGGGTGAATCATCATATTGATCTCATACCTGGAGCTAGTTTACCAAACAAATCATCATATAGATTGATGCCGCAGGAGAATGAAGAGGTCAAAAGACAAGTTCAAGATTTGTTGGATAAAGGGTTGGTTAGAGAAAGCTTGAGTCCATGTGTTGTTCCGATAGTACTCAGTCCAAAGAAAGATGGAGGCTGGAGGATGTGTACTGATTCAAGGGAAATTAACAAGATAACCATCGGGTATAGGTTTCCATTGCCAAGGATGGATGATCTGATGGATTTCTTAAGTGGAGCAAATTGTTTTTCGAAGATTGATTTGAAAAGTGGATATCACCAGATTCATATGAGGGAAGGTGATGAATGGAAAACAACCTTCAAGACTAATGAGGGGTTGTATGAATGGCTTGTTATGCTGTTTGGTTTAACAAACACACTAAGTACCTTCATGAGGTTGATGAACGAAGTCCTGAAAGAGTTCATTGGAGAATTTGTCATTGTGTATCTGGATGATATACTGATCTTTAGTAAAACAGAGGCAGAGCATCTAAAACACTTAGCTACAGTGATGAAGAGATTACAACAACAAAAGCTGCTGATAAACATGAAGAAATCCTCATTCATGAAAACAAAACTCGTCTATTTGGGATTTGTTATTTTTGCAGATAAATTGAGGATGGATCCAGATAAGGTGGAATTGATCAAGAATTGGCCATCACCAAAGAGCATATTTGAGGTGAGTAGTTTTCATGGATTGGCTAGTTTCTACCGTAAGTTCAACTGGAATTTCAGTGGAATTAGTGCACCAATGATTGACATAGTGAATAAAAGAAACAAGTCTTTTCACTGGACAGAAGAGGCTAAGAAGAGTTTTAATCAGTTGAAGAGGAAAATCACTGAACAAACAATTCTGGTATTGCCTGATTTCCAAAAGACATTTCAAGTGAAATGCGATGCAAGTGGATTTGCAATAGGGGCAGTCTTGAGTCAAGAAGACAGGACGATAGCATACTTCAACGAGAAGCTGAATGAAGCGAAGGTGAAGTACTCCACATATGACAAGGAGTTCTATGCTATCATTCAGGCATTGAAGAAGTGGAGACACTATTTGATTCCGAAGGAGTTTGTCCTATATAGTGACAATCATGCACTACAGTTTGTGACTCGATAGGAAACGTTGAATCAAAGACATGTAAAATGGGTTGAATACATGCAAAACTTTACTTTTGTATTTAATCATATTTCTGGAACTGTTAACAAGGTTGTTGATGCTTTGAGCAGGAAATGTTTGCTGTTGCAGGAGTTCAGAGTTAAAACACTAGGTTTTGATGACCTCAGGGACATGTACAGAGATGATCCATCTTTTAAGAAGGCATATGAAGCAGCCGAGAATCCAATTCTTAGAGATAGAAGCCAATGGATAGAATACATAATATAGGAAGGATTGTTGTTTAAAGGTAATCAACTTTGTATTCCAAAATGCTCCATGAGGGAGAATTTGCTGAAGGAGAAACACAGTGGAGGATTGGCAGGGCACTTTGGTCACAACAAGACATTTGAAAAATTGAATGAGTCATATTTTTGGTCGAGAATGTGAGAAGATGCCAAGAGATTCATGGAAAGATGCAAAATTTTCCAGCATTCGAAAGGAAAGAGACAAAATGCAGGATTTTATCAACCATTGCCAATACCTGAGAGGTTGTGGGATGCAGTCAGCATGGATTTCATATTGGGGTTGCCAAGAACACAAAGAGGGTTTGACTCAATATTTGTGGTGGTGGATAGATTTTCCAAAATGGTACACTTTATTCCATGTCAGAAAACCAGTGACACAACTGACATTGCGAATCTGTTTTTCAAAGAAGTCATTCAACTTCACGGCTTACCAAGGAGCATAGTTTCAGATCGAGACACTAAGTTCATGGGACACTTCTGGAGGACCTTATGGAAGAAGCTCAGAACTAACTTGTCATTCAATTCAACTTATCATTCTCAGATGGATGGACAGATAGAAGTCGTAAACAAGAGTTTAGGAGACTTGCTGAGGAGCTTGGTGACGAAACACCACAGCCAGTGGGACAACAGATTACCACAGGCAGAGTTTTCTTATAATGACTCAATTAACAAAAGCACAGGACAAAGTCCATTTCAAATTGTTTATGGCATGCATCCGAGAGGAATTTCTGAGCTGAGAGATTCAAAATAGATTGCGACTAGGAGCGCTAGTGCAGAAGATTTCGCAGAGGCGATGAAAGAACTTCACAACCAGGTGAAGAAGTGTTTACAGAAATCGAGTTAGGAGTATAAGCAAAGAGCAGATCAACACATGAGACAACTTCAGTTTGAGGTTGGTGATTTGATTCTGGAACATCTGCGAAAGGAAAGGTTCCTGAAGGGGACATATAACAAACTGAAAATGAAGAAGATCAGACCATGTAAGGTCTTGAAGAAATTTGGGGCAAATGCTTATGAGATCGAATTACTCGATGGGATCAGAATTTCTCCGATATTCAATGTCTCAGATTTGTACCCATACAAAACTGGGGAAGTAGGAACAAGTGATGAATAACCAAAGATCCAATGGACAAAGTAGATGCCTGTTGCAGATAAGTCGCAGATGGAAAGCATACTAAACAAAAGGGTTGGCAAGAAGACCAGGTGGAAATGATACTTTGAATACTTGGTCAAGTGGAAAGGACATCAAGTTGAAGATGCCAACTGGGAGAATGAAGCAGAGATTTAAAATCATGGACAAACCGTACGAGAGCTCATGGACATGAGCCCATGAAAATTTTCAATTGAGGGAGTATGATGCAGGAGCATCGTCAATGTCAAGCGAGCGTGGGGAAAACACAATACATTTTGAGCACATGATAAATTGTTTAAATTTTTTTGAAGATTAGATGCGCCAAACTTAAATGTGATAGTTAAGGAGAGGCGTACTTATATATTGTAAAGGACCTTGAGAGATCCACTCTTTTCCATAGTAGGTAGAAAGCATTTATGTTAGTAGGTAGATTTGAATTCTCTGATTAGATAGTTTTAGGAGTGGAGGGAAAACGGATATAAACACCCTCATTGTGTAATTGTAACATAGAAGGAGAATGCCAATTGAGAGCAGAGTAGTGAGAACATTACCAAGAAGGAGAAGAAAGCATACAGAGCTGGAATAGATAAACTGTAATTAGAAAACACCCATGTACAAAGATTAAGTTAATAGAAGAAGTCTTAATTCAGATTCATGGCGTTGTAGTGTTTCTTGTAAGTGTATGATGAATGGTATGTTCATAATTTTACTCTTTATGTTATACATTTGCTTTCTATGCTGTGTATGGATGATTTCTTGTTAAATGTTTGAAGTCTAAGAAAGGAAAGGGTAAATGGAAATGAATTTCAATTGTTTCTCTGTTTGAGTAAGGATTCCTGCAAGGAGTGCAGTTGAATAGTCCGCAAGGTGTGCGTTGACAAAGGATTCAGAGATTTGTCTCTGGAATTCTCAGACAAGATAGATTTTGTTCTCATTTTCCTCAAAGGTGCAGTTAGGCACAAGAGTCGTGCAATGTGTGCATAGACCAAGCTTGAATCCAGGGTTTGAAACCTGAGAATCTATTGAAGGATTTGTGATTGCAAGGAGTGCGCGGAGTTGAAGAAATTCAGCACTGAAGAAATTGAAGGTTTGCCGCAAGGAGTGCGTGCAGGAGGTTCTCGAGAGGCTGGAAGTCGTGGAAGACCTCCGAAGGATTCGAACCTACTAAGTCATCGATGGGAAGGGACGAACAGCCAAAATTCTTTGTAGAGGATTAGCGAATTCTCGCTAGCTGTCCGATCTGATAGAGAAGCAAGGAGGTTACGGCTGTGTCCAGAGTTTCAAGATCAGGAGATCGTGAGCCGTTAGATCCTCACCTACTTACCCATCAGCTGTAGGATCTGACTACAGTTTCATGAGGGTTAAACTCTCGCAGGCAGAGTGAAGGTCCCAAAAGGCATCAGGATATCGGAAGTCCTGTGGACAAGAGGTCGGGTAAATCCATGGTGAAAACCCCGAAAAAGATCAGAACCGCCCATCAGTTGAGACGTGTGGCAGAGATCAGAAGTCATCGACATCTCAGAAGTGTAGAGACCAAGAGTTCAATATTTTATAAGTCCCAAACCAGCGAAAGAATCACAACCATTTATCTAAGGAAGGATGCGTGTCATGCGATCATCCAATTCGGAGATCCGGACATCGGGACTCACATAAGTGAGCATTTTTGACTTTGCATTTGGTGAAGTCCGAGACTTGATATGAACCATCCATTGATTTGGGACGCATGGCGAAAATCCTTGAAGTCGGGGTTCGGCATTTCGCGAATCCTGAAGACAGGAAACATTTACATTTCAAAACTGCAAAGTCTGAAATCCTGATAAGGAGGAAAGCTCCATTATGGGGCCCAAATGACGTCATCTCGTCATAACAGGAGGTGGAGAATTGAAACTTCAGGAGTCCCGTGGGAAATAACCCAAAGGCATTTGTTTTCCCGAAATTGCGAAGTGACGAGGACCGTCCATCTTTGAGGACGCGTGGCAATAATCTCGACTTCCGGGGAAAGTCCCGAAAAGGAAATCATATCGGGAGATCAGAATTCGGAGGATTGGGGATCCTGAGGATAAGAAGTCCAATACATCTCAGCATCTGAAATCCCAAAATCCCGAAAGGAGATAGGACTGCGGTCATATAAGGGGAGGTCGTATGGACCAAAAGTCTGGCCCAGGGGCTAACTGAAGTTAAAGCATCTCGGGATATCAGAGATCGGGAAATCGGGAAGACAAAGGTTTGCAACATCGGGGATTGCAAAAACCTGAAGCCCGAAATTTTATTTTTTCTATTGTGAACGGAAAAAGCGATCAGACCTAAAGGCTGTAAGGAGCAGAGAAGCCCTGTGGGTTGATTTTAGTAGAGATTCCGAGGAGGAATCAAAGAGTCGCTTTGGCTCGAAGGTGGAATTAGAACGATCCATTAAGACCGAGAGGTCAGCGTAGAGGCCTTTGCTGAGGTAGAGGGTGCGTCTGCGTCAATTAGTTTTTTTGATCGACTATTCTTTTGGTCGAATTTCTGTTGGTCGACTAGTTCAACTATCTTGCCGAATTGCCTTGTAGTTGACTGGAATACTACCATGGTTGACCAAAGTCTAACGTTAATTATTTAATTAATATTTTTTTATGTGAGAGGGGCCTAGAGGGGATAAAGTTCGATATATATTCTTATATTTAAACCAAATTATGCATACCTTAAAGTATGCTAAAGGAATAATATTCATGGGAATGTGTGCCAAGGACTTAGGTGGAATTCCTAGGGTACCAAGCGCTGAATTCATCTCATGCATACTAAGTCCCTAGGTTTGGGAATCCGAGCATCATTCGATTATTCTGCCTTTTAATTGTTGGACTGTCTTGAATCTCTGGTTACGTATGGAGTCTACCATTAACATGTATGGAATTAGTCTATTATGTTTGTTAGGGAAGGCCATGGATGCCTGCCACTTATATATGATATGAAATGGCTTGTAAGCATGTGCATGGTATTGCTATGATTGAGACTTCAAAGCACTGCAAGGAAAACACCTTGTAGTATATGCTTTTGTAGAGTTTTTTTGTGTTACATTATTGGGAAATTTTTTCAAAAACACATTTCGCTATTTGTAACAGAGGTTTTAGCAGAGATTTTAATAGATGTTAAAAAAATTTGTGCAGGAAGATATTTTAGCATAGTTTTTTTGTCGATGCTTCTATTGGTAAAACACACCAATGCATTATTAAATAACATGCATTGGTGCCTACATAAACCTAAAAATCACCAATTTATTTCAGGGAAAACCTTCTACAGTAGTGTGCTATACTGCAACGTACCAATGACTGTATAAAAACAAATTCCCAAAATAAAAATCAACAAAGAAACAATAATTGATTTCAAAAGAAATAACTAACTATTGAGAGAAAGAGAAATATTGACTTACCTGGAGTCCTATGGTTGATGTCGTTCTTGATTGCCATAGTTTCTTCTCTCTTCTCCAATTTATTCTCTACAACCTGCAAGAACCTTGAAGATGCAATACTATATAAAGAGGCAATTATACTAATAACTACCTGTTATTCTAATGAAACATAAAAACAATATCTCAACAATTAATATTCTATGAAATATATATGAAAATATTGCAAAAACAATGTTACAAATACAACATATTTCGAAGGGAAGAGTTTCTATATTTATTCAACAGTTAAGGTGGTTGCGAATTTATATTTGTCCTATGCATCCTTTCCCTATCGAGAGAGATCCCAATTTCCTCCACCCTTGCTCCCAGTATACATGATGGTTTCGACTCTTGATTCACCACAGGCCCAAAGAGATTATAAAGGAAAACTCTTGGAAAGATAGGTTGGTGATCAGAAAGGGGATGGAAACAAGGGTTTCTAGATCAAACTAACAACAACAAGGATGTACAAGTGTTTACAAACTTGGTGGGGATAGCCAAACATAGGTTTTCTTAAGGTATGCAAAGAATCATTACTTGTCATTACCTTTATCCTTGAGGAAAGTACTCCTTTTATGAGGTATCTAGTTGGTTAGAGACAATTGAGTAAGGGTAAAAGAAGTTAGAAAACTAACCAAACCTATAACTCAACATATAATTTGGCATAATTATATATTTTTAGAATTTATTGTCATGTACGCGAATGTCCCTTGATTATCTTGCGTATACGCAGGTTGCATAACTATGAGGGTGCATACATCCTCCAAAAAATTGTTTTTTGGAAGGTCTCAAGGAGGTATGGGGAGAAGTAGTCTGTAAATAAGAGAGGGATTAGGCCAATAAGTTTGTCAATTCTTAAAAGGTGGAAATTGATGCTATAATAGATGCCCCCTAATGTGTGAGGTCAAAAGAGAAACTAGTGGCCATAATGCATTATAAGATTTCAAAGAGTAGTGTGCTAGGGTCAAGGTCACCAGAATCCACTCTAAGGAAAAAAACCAAACACAAAAACAAGTTAGAATACTCAATCCATGAGGTGTGCATACCCATGCTCATGAGTGATGATAAGCATGGTCACCAATCAAGTACACTGTGGATCCATGTAAAATGTATATATATAAATTAATAATCATGGCCATGAAAGAGATATACAGTGGATCCATGTCAATCAGAGATTATAGCCACAAAATAGATACATAGTGGATCTATTCTTAGAATTAGGGAAGGATATATGGAGGCAAGAGATAGATAATTGATCCTTCACAAGTATTGATGTGAGGAGTGGTAATATCCAATTGTAAATCGAGTAGCAATATAAAGAGGGTGATTCTATTACATTCATGAGGTCTTCAAATCAACCACCACAGTACACGTCTACACTATGCGAATTGAGGAGTTGAAGTAAAAGACAGTGAGACACCATTTGATTACTGGTCATTGATGTATACCATAAACAAAAGGGAGACAACCCATCGATGATGATAATGGGTGTCAATGTATCTGGTACAATCTAACAAGTGTAAATATAAGATCTGATGTTGAACACTGGTAGAATCTATCGATCATGGGACATTGATGTATTCCCACTTTTAATAGTGAGGGAACTTGCCACTGATAACTATAATCCCCAAGGTACTAATAAGGACTCTAGATCCATGTCCCAGAGCAAGATGTGATGAATTCAATAGGAAGAGATCCAATGGAAGGAGGTCATTAAGGCACCCCCCATCATCCAACATGATGAGTAGTATAAGACCAAAGATTTGGAAGGATTCGGATGAAATATTTAAAGGAGCACCATGAAGTACATCTCCCACGTGCACCAGATGTAAATAGCGCATGAAGAATACCCTTTGAATAACAACCAATAATGAAGACTGTCGACAAAGGCAAGGAAACCACCAATGGGGAAAAATAGAATCCAAAGTACTACACAAATCCCAATGTGTGAATAATGTTCTTATAGTCAAACAGAAGGGAAACCACTCCGTCAACCACTAATGATGGAATGTCATCTACTAAGCACAAGGTCACCTATCAATGATGTAAATAGGCCCATGGTGAAACTCTAGGTCAAAATCTTAGAGAAATTTGTCATATTCGATAAGAGATTAACCCGCCAACAGGAATTCAATGGGGACCCTCCATAATAGAATAATTATAGGACATATATACTTTTGATTATGAGATGTACTTGACATAGGGGAATGTCGACTTGGAAAGTCAAGGAATTCTGCAGAATGGCTGACACAGGCTGAAACTTTCTCTGAACAAGAACATGCCACAATATGTGACTTAGGAAGCATGGAATGAAAATGAACATTGACATAAGTCTATGATGCAGGAGGAAACAATAGACTCTCCATAGTGACTAGAAGAATAACTAGTCAGAGGAGTAAAATATCCATGTAACTGGTTCCGTTTCCTAAATCCATACTAAACCTAAATCATTGATACTAGACACAAAACTTTGTGCTTTGTTCAGAGGTGACTCGAGTGATACCAATAATGGTGAAGAAGACTCATTCCCATGCTCTTTTTTTTTTTAATTTTCATATTATGAAAGCCTGAAAAAGAGTAAAAAAATGATATAATACAGTGGGGGAAATGAGTGTCATGGGAAATTAAACTAGTTCCAAGAACAAGGAACATACCTATGCTCAATGCAAGGAAACACATTCGGTATATGAACACTAGGGGGAAAAGTTTCTTCTTGGGATAAAGGTGTCAAGTCGCAAAAGAAAATATTACAAGGATATAAACTAATGAGAATGCATAAGAAATATGCTAAAAACAACAAGTTGAAGCTAGCATTAGGGTCAAAAGGGAAAGCAATGGAATGCAATGTAGTATCAAAACTCAACACATAAATGAGGGAGTCTTATAGGGTATTATCCAAAATAAGGATGAGAAGAATATATGAGGGTTCAACACAAAGTCATGGTGGGACGAAATAGGGATCCTGAGCCTATGAAAGTACTTTAGCATGGGAACCAAACTAAGAACAAGGTTCTAACTAGGGAACCCATGAACGGTAGGCTCTACCACATGAATTACAACACTTATAAACAACAATGAAGGTTTTGTGTGACCACTTAGTGGGGTTGATCCTAAGGCCAAATGAAACAAGAAACAAATAATGAAAAAATGCATGGAGGAAAAAATATAACCTATATGCCTGTTTCAAGATCATTACATGTTAGAACGAATCGATATGGGACAAATGCACCAAAGAAAAACATATTCAAAGTATGGTATATAAGACCAACAACACTCACCCAAAAGTTAATAAGTTTAATATAGAAACCTTTGATAATAACAAGTGCTATGGAATACAAAACCTGAAAACAAGAAACCCTAAAAGTACAATATGCAGAGAGCACCGCACAACCTTGCGACTTATGCATAATACTACCTCAGGTAGAGTCCATTGCTAGGATCAAGCCAAGGGATTCTTTGGTAAAAAACCTATAAAGCTTCTATTTCAGGAGGAGGTAAAAAATCCTTCATCATAGCTTCAAGGATAGACTCATCCAAAAGCAATTCAACATCCAAAAAACCATGTAAGCTGGGACTCGAAGACTCACCAATACAGGGGCTCGAGGTCTCACAAACAATAATATCGGACCCAAGAGGAACTTAATATTATTCAGGATAATAGGGGAAAGAAAGGGCTTAGACAATCCCATTAGATAAAACACCTAATCAATTTTCGACACCTTGCCTTGAGAAGGAAAACATGTTTGTAAAGATCCTTTCTCAGAAGAAATTGAACACCGAGGATAAGATGCCACATAATTCACCTATGGCAGGGAAGATTCTACTCGAACACTAGGAACATAAAAAGGGGAAACCTAAGCTAAATTCGAATTAGGATGGTGATTATCATATGAAAGATGATTAATAGTGACAATGATTCCATTGTGAGGTAAATGCATCACTCGAAAGAGCATAGACACCACAACATTCATAGCATAAACACAATCACGCCCAATAAGTATATTAAAATCTAAAGGGTCTGACACCACTAACAAATTGACTAACACTATATTCACATATAATGTGATAGGAAACTAAGGAAAAATCCCCAAACATTCACTAGGTCTTATGTCGAAAGCCAAAAACTCACTGGTAGTTGACACAATCTTAGGAGAACCCAAATATTTCCAAGCTGAGGAGGATACAACACTTGCAAAGGCTCTGTCATCTACAATAAATTTGTGAATTCCAGTTGAATTAAATTTAACCATTATCTGGAAAGGTGTAGAAGTAGGAAGGCGAGGCTCAACAAGATCATTCCAATCAAAGGAAACCATCATAGGAATTGGAGGGAGAATACTCAAAGAAAGTGGAATGCCCCCTTTTTCAGAAGGTACTAAACTAAAAATGCTAAATACATAGTTGATAAACACATCACTCCCCAAAAGAAGAGTGGGTCTGGTCAAATATTGCATCGACACGATCACTTTTGAAGAATCATCACTCTCTAAGAGAAGAGTTGGATTAGAAGAGGATTGCATTGGTGCGATCACTTACTCAATCACTAGTTGAATAGGTTGCGAGACAACATGGTTAAAAGATGCATAAAAACCCAAGAGAAGACTGGGATCGACCGAATATTGCATCGACATGGCCACTTCATCAAGCAATGTTTGAATAGATTGTTGGGAAACTGAAGATGACTCTGAACTAGAAGGGGTGTCAAACAAGTACCATAATATTAGTACTTCTAGAATACCATGTCACACATGAGTAATGTGACATCCCTTGCAAATATTACAAGGGAACTTGGGATTACTTCCTATTCGTATAGGCTTCTCAATAGTATCGATGCCCCCAACATGACTTGCAGTGGTCAATGGGTTTCCCCCAACATGAATTGCAGTGGTGTTGTAGTCTAAGGGAAAGTACAAGAAGGTTACTAGTATATCCTTACATAGATAAATATACACTACAACATCATATAGATGAACACATAGACATACAGATAGACATACACAAGTGGTGAGAGAACCATTAATGCATTTTATTATATTAGGAACAATATATGTATTTCCATTATATATATATCTTTGTGTGTGTGTATGTGTGATGTACAATTACCATTCGGTTACATTTCCTAACTGTTTGGTTGGTCAACTCTAATTTTCTATTTGATCGAATTTCTTGACCCACTACTGCAGTTGAATTGGCTAGTCGACTGGAAATTCTTGTCGACAGAGCTCACTAGCCCCTAGAACATCTCCCCCCCTCAATTCCTTCGTCGTCCTGAGAAAGGAGGGAGTATGGATAGTACAATAAAATATATTTACAAAATGAGAATGATAGATAGAGAATTATAGAAGAGAAAATATGTTGGTGTTGATCACAGTTGGAGTCATTTTTCTTGTCTGTTAGCTGCTAACTCATGGCTTGTCTACTTGCTGTGTTGTTTGATCATTTATCTCTTGAGGAATTTCCCACTCATGAATTCTTACATTTGGAGGTAGTGAAGGTAATTTGACCTATACATGGGATTCTTCAGATCCTTTCATGACTAAATTTGGTGCCCTTGACTAATGGATGACAACTAGAAGTTCAATTCGGATGCCGTGGGATTGAAAAAATGGAAGTTCTTTTGGTAATTCGATGTAGCCCATGACTGTTATAGTTGTGGAAGTCCTTCAAATGTTTTCTGGTAAATCGTTGGGGTTGTTTGCAATGAGTGATGGGAGAAAATATGCCATTCTTAAATGGAGTGTTGTTATTTGATTCCTACTGATTTTGGTTTTCCCAAGAAATCCATCTTGTCGATCAATGAGGCCTCCTGTACTAGGATCAACTATATGTCAAATTTCTCTTCAACTTCCTTTGTTTTTAATTTGATCAAGTCTAGTTGTTTAGTGGCTTGATATATCTCCATTTGTGCTTTGGTTTCCTCTCTCAACCATTCATTTTATTTATTTTCTAGTTCTATCTTGGCTGCTTTTTCCTTTGCAATATGAGTCACTATGGATGCTTTACTTTTTGAGTCAGTGGTGATGTCCCTTGTTTTTTTTACATAATCAATTATTGTTCTATGAGCTTTGATTTTGCTGTAGGTTGATGCAAAGTGTGTCGGCCAATTGTTCAGTACCGTATGCAACATTTTTGCCTATGAAGTGACATGTTCTAGTTTTTGACGTGCATCTTTAAATTTATCAAACTCTGACTACAGAATTGTTGTTGTTTGCCGAGCCAGACCATCTTGGTTATTTATCAGTTCCCTATTATGTAGTTGTTTAAGATCCGTGTTTTCTTGTCTTAGGTGTTGTATTTATTCTTGATTGTTGGTGCATGTGCTTATGACCACTTTGATCAAACATTTCATTGCTGTTTATGGGTCAATTCCTTTTGTCGACTTGTCAATGTCCAATTTTTCCTTTGCAAGTAGTACAACATCCTTTAATACTTGTTTCTATTTATTTTTTCTTACTACAAGTCAATCACTGTCTCTTGAATCCCTACTCCATATATTTGTTACTTCTTTGGATACATCATTATATAGGTCCATCATTTGGGCATTTGACGCGATTGTTGGGTCAAACATTGTTTCTTCTAGAGGTTTTGTCGACTGGTTTGGTTTGAAGGCTATGGATGTGATTTACTTTAAAGAACTTTCTTTTCTATGTATGGTTTTCTTTTGATTGCTTGGAAATTCTATATTTTGTTGCTTTGGCCTATTTTCTGTTCCTTTTTCTACACCATTACCTTTGTCAAAATCCTTGTTTCCTAGGTTTTCTTTGTTTTTCTCCCCTGTTCTTGGTTGTGTATCAACATCTTGTTTACTCCCGTTTCCATCATTCTCTTGATCCTATGCATTGTTATTCTCTGTGTTTTCGATTCGTTCTAGATGATTTTAATGAAATTTTTGGGTACCTTTTGAAGGGATGATTGACTTATGGAATGATCTTGTTCCATCATCATTTCCTCCTTTTTGTTGTTATTCTATCTAGATAGTTCTCAGGCCACTTTTCCTTGCTTCCTCATTGGATTTTTTTGAGGAATATGTGTTGTATAGTGGTATTATACTTGGCTTCACATTGACTGACTTGTGTGTAGGAGAAGTGTTGGATGACCCCTGGATATTTTTTCTTATTCCTCCTTCTGCATGTGTTGAATGACTTACTTCCAATTGGGTGAAGTAGGAAATAGTCTCTTCGACTGTAAAAATATTTTTGGTAGTGCCCATATTTACTGTATGGTCGATATCCTTTGACCCTGAGTGATACACACTTCCTTGGTTGTGACTATTAAGCGAGAGTTTGAAATTGTTTCATCTGATGACACTTGTCATTGCCCTTTCCTAGCTTTATTTTTTTGTTCTGCTGTCTTCCTTGTTGTTCTTATTTCTTTGATGATTGGAGTAGACTTGGGTGGTGTTGATTCTCTTGTAAGGTTGACTGCACCTATTCTTGTCTACTGCTTCTTTGGAATAAGATTTTTACTAGGGTTAGGTTAAATTCTCTTTGACCAACATGAAGTAATTGGGGTCGACTGTTCTGTGTTTTGTTCTTTCTCTTCCTCCAGTATTTGTTTCTTATTTCCTCTTGTTTCAACTTGCTTGTCTAAAGATTCTCTGGTTTTATTTTCTTTGAAGAGCTTCACATTAAGAGTTTCCATAGATTCTTTGAATTGTGGCCCTATGCTTGACTTCAAAATAATCTGTGTAACTGCTTGGTATTTTTATTTTTGTCGGGATATTTCGGTTAACTTGTTGGCGAGGACACCAAATTTTTCTTTGATAATGGAGTCATTAAAGTCGAGAGCCGTATTTGATTTTCATGTTTATTTCCAAATGATATTTATATATTTAAGAATTGTATTGGAGTCTATTGCCTGCTTACCTCTGGATTCTTTTTCATGTTGTATTTCCTTAGTTAGTGTTTTCTTTTCTGGCATGCCTCCTTCCTTGTCAAGATTTGATACAAATGAGACTCTATAAAAGGACACTTTTCTTTCTTATTCTTTCTCTCCATAAGTTAGGGGTGTTAAAATGATTTGATTGTACTTCAATACCTCTCATGGAATTTGGGTTTGAAACCCGAGTTGTCGGTCAAGCTCTTGAAATATTTGATATATTTTGATTGGTATTTCTTTTCTTCGGGGGTCAAGCCCCTAGTGACACCAAACCAAAGCGTGGTGGTGTCAAGGATTTGTTGTATATGAGCACGTAGTGGTAATTCACTTCAATGTTTTTTCGCTATTCTCCACTTATGTGATAGGTTCTTTAAATTATCTACCCAATATTTGAACATTACGTTAGCCAAGATGGAGTCGAATGATATGATTTCTCTTGATGAAAAAATCTTGAATTTATTCATGGTTGGATTATGCCATGAAGTAAAGCTAGGTGTTACGAGGGAAAAACTCTCTATGGACAAGGGTAAACCACAACAAACAGGTATGACTGTAGAAATCAACTCAATTCAATTGTATGCTACATAAACTAATGTGATATATAAGAAAGAGGCCTACCTCAATCCAACGTTTGATGATGTTCCACCATTGAGGACTTCGACCCAAAGATTTATACTTGGAATAATTTCTTAACAAACAAGCAAGGCAAGTATATAGTGACAATGTAAAGGGGTTAGCACATAAGATAACATAATCCATTAATAAACATTACAAACATTCCCATGGATAATAATCAAATATTTGCACGATACCAATAGGATGGGAAAGGAGTATTTCTATTAATTATTGATCAACAAAAGTGTCAACATTACAAACTTCGGTGTCGGCACGGTTCGAAACCAAAGGAACCAAGTTCCTTACAACTGGGTCTCCACCACTTCAGTCCTCCCCCAAAGGCAAACTCAAAGGAAAGAGACAATGAGGTTCTCTCAACAATAGGAAAAGAGCTTGGGGGTTGAACACCATGTTCAAACTTGAGGGACAAAGGGATGTAGACTCAATATGAAGTAATTTCTCTAGAGTAAATTTTCTCTTAAAGTTGAATGCTTTCTCCTCCTTTTCCATAGCTTGAAATTGTGCTCTTATAGCCTTCAAAATGAAACTGAAGGGCCGAGTCAGAACATTTCTAGTATATGGAAGGACAAGGATCAGAGATCTCCTATCGTGACAAGGAAACCTGATTCCATTTTTGTATTTTATGGAACAAATCCTGATGTACGCGGGCTGTAGTGGAGCATCCCGCGTATACACTTGTTTCATAGCTGTTAGGGTGCGTATATGTGGAAAAATGTATACTTTTAGCTTTGGATTCATAAAAAATGGATGATAAGCCTGCATAGGGAAATGGAAAAAGGCCCTCTGTGCAAGATAGCAATGGTGAGGAAAATCTTGCTATAAAAAAATGCCCCCTAATGTGTGATGTCAGAGGAGTATCTGTGATGGCCAAAATACATTATAAATAACCCAGAAGTGGAGTGGCGTAAACCTAGCTGGACGAACTCGATTGCTCATTACATTCTGTACTGACTTTGCATACATGGCTACCAGAAATACAATGCAGATCCATGAAGAAAATATAGCAATCAAGTGTCTGTGGCCATGAATAGGCAGATACAATTGCGGTTATATGCCAAAAGATGTCATAGTCATGAACAAGGCCCAGTGAAACCAGTATCAAAACGAATACGAAGATATATGTATACCATGGAGTACAATCTGATCTCCCATGATCACTAAATTTGAACAGGTGCTAGTCCGATGAAAGGGAAGCAACAACTCAAGAAAGTTGAGGCCACATAGTGATGTCTTCAAGTCTTCTACACTATCTGCCAAGGTGCAAGTCTACATCATGTGAATAAAGGAGTTGAGGTCGAACATAATGAGACATCGTTTGATTACCGGTCATTGAGGTATACCGTTAATAAACAGGAGACAACCTACCAATGATGAAAGTAGATATCAAGGCACCGAGTACATTCCTACAAGTGTGAATAAAGGAGTTGGTGTCGCACACTTGAGAAATCCATTGATCATGAGATATTGATGTATTCCCATCTGTCAATGGTGAGAAAGCCTACCACTAATGACTGCAAGCTTCAAGGTACTCATAAAACTCTAGGTCCCATATCTAGAATAAATGAGCTGAAGTTGATGGAAAGAGACCTGGTGAAAGGAGAGTATTAAGGCATCTCTCATCAGTCAGCATGAGGAACAAAGCAAGAGCTTCATTATTTGGTGGAGATCGGACAAAGAAAATGTTCACTAACCAATGAACTTGTGTGTCTTTTACATGTATCAAATGAAAGCAGTACATGAAAAAGACCCTCTGAATAGAAGCCAATGATGAAAACTGTTGACAAAGGTGAGTAAACCATCAATAAGGTGAATTGCATCCAAGACATCGCATGAATCCCAAAGTGTGAATAGATGTGTTGCCGTCAAACACAAGGGAAACCACCCAGTCAACGAACAATGATGAAATGTTGATTGTTGGGTTCGAGGTGACCTACCAATGATGAAAGTAGGGTCAGGGTGCATGATAAGACCATAGTATCATGTGATTATGAGACAAGCTAAGGGTATGGTCGACATGGAAAGTCAAGATTTTTGAGGAGTGGATGATGCAGGTTGATAGACTTCCTTTGAACAAGAGCATGAGACATATGGTGGACTTCGATAGCATAGACTCAATGATGTGACAATTAGATGTAGGAGGCATCAATAACGTTCTCTATAGGGACTGGAAGAGTAACCGGTCAGTAGAGAAAACTTTGTAACGAGATCAACTTCCTAAGGCCATGCTAAACCCAAAATCATGATGACACAAGGACTCAATAATTTTGTGCTCTCTTCAAAGGTGATACAATTGTTACCAATTATAATATAATATTCCCTTCCCGCCTGTCTTTTTTTGTTTTTTCATAACAAATGAAGGGTATGATACAGAGGAGGAAACATGTGTCAGAAGTAAGAAAAATCAGTTCCAGCAATGGAACGTACCTATGCTTAATGCAAGGAAATGCAGGAGATGGACACTCAGGGTGATGTTTCCTCCAGGGTATAGGGTGTCAAATTGAGAAGGATATAGACAAGGCTCTGCTTGGTTGAGGATGCAAAACTGATTAGGCAACGATTTATAACGCAAAGTGAGAACCGACTAGAGGCTCAATATTGCAAGCGAGGGCATGATATGCAATCACAACTTAACGCCAAAAAATATCCTTTTTTATGTCTTGTAGTCTACTTTGTGTGAAAAAGGGGTAAACTTGTGCCAAATAAATGTCTTTTCAAGTCCAATTTACGAGTGTGAAAAAGACAAGTTCACTCGACAATCTTTTCCATTTTTGATAATAAGTTGGAAAAGAGATTAACTAAGACTCATGACCCTTCAAATCCAGTTTAACGAGTGTTAAAGGGACAAATCGCTCGACATTGTTTTCGATTTTTAGACGAGTCAGAAAAGAGATTAACTAAGATTCGTGATGCTTTTCTAATCAACATGTAAGGGGGTAGGCCAAGGCTCTCATCCCGGTCTTCTGTGGAAAGTCAGTATCTTACGGAAAAAGGCCCTCTGTGCAAGTTAACAATGGTGAGGAAAATCTTGCTATAACAAATGCCCCCTAATTTGTGAGGTTAGAGGAGTATCTGCGATGGCCAAAATACATTATAAATAACCCAGAAGTGGAGTGGTGTAAACCTAGCTGGACGAAATCGATTGCTCATTACATTCTGTACTAACTTTGCATACATGGCTACCATAAATACAATGCAAATCCATACAGAAAATATAGCAATCAAGTGTCTGTGGCCATGAATAGGCAGATACAATTGCGGTTATATGCCAAAAGCTGTCATAGTCACGAACAAGGCCCAGTGAAACCAGTATCAAAACCAATATGAATATATCTGTATACCATGGAGTACAATCTGATCTCCCATGATCACTAAATTTGAACAGGTGCTAGTTCGATGAAAGGGAAGCAACAACTCAAGAAAGTTGAGGCCACATAGTGATATGTTCAAGTCTTCTACACTATCTGCCAAGGTGCAAGTCTACATCATGTGAAGAAAGGAGTTGAGGTCAAAAATAATGAGACATCGTTTGATTACCGATCATTGAGGTATACCGTTAATAAACGCGAGAAAACCTACCAATGATGAAAGTAGATATCAAGGCACCGAGTATATTCCTACAAGTGTGAATAAAGGAGTTGGTGTCGCACACTTGAGAAATCCATTGATCATGACATATTGATGTATTCCCATCTGTCAATGGTGAGAAAGCCTACCACTAATGACTGCAAGCTTCAAAGTACTCATAAAACTCTAGGTCCCATATCTAGAATAAATGAGCTGAAGTTGATGTAAAGAGACCCGGTGAAAGGAGAGCATTAAGGCATCTCTCATTAGTCAGCATGAGGAACAAAGCAGGAGCTTCATTATTTGGTGGAGATCGGACAAAGAAAATGTTCACTAACCAACGAACCTGTGCATCTTTTACGTGTATCAAATGAAAGCGGTACATGAAAAAGACCCTCTGAATAGAAGTCAATGATGAAAACTGTTGACAAAGGTGAGTAAACCATCAATAAGGTGAATGGCATCCAAGACATTGCACAAATCCCAAAGTGTGAATAGATGTGTTGCCTTCAAACACAAGGGAAACCACCCAATCAACGACCAATGATGAAATGTCGATTGTTGGGTTCGGGGTGACCTACCAATGATGAATGTAGGGTCAGGGTGCATGATAAGACCATAGTATCATGTGATTACGAGACAAGCTAAGGGTATGGCCGACATGGAAAGTCAAGATTTTTGAGGAGTGGATGACGCAGGTTGATAGACTTCCTTTGAACAAGACCATGAGACATATGGTGGACTCCGATAGCATAGACTCAATGATGTGACAATTAGATGCAGGAGGCATCAATAACGTTCTCTATAGGGACTGGAAGAGTAACCAGTTGGTAGAGAAAACTTTGTAACGAGATCAACTTCCTAAGGCCATGCTAAACCCAAAATCATGATGACACAAGGACTCAATAATTTTGTGCTCTCTTCAAAGGTGATACGATTGCTACCAATCATAATATAATATTCTCTTCCTGCCTGTCTTTTTTTGTTTTTTCATAACAAATGAATGGTATGATACAGAGGAGGAAACATGTGTCAGAAGTAAGTAAAATCAGTTCCAGCAATGGAACGTACCTATGCTTAATGCAAGGAAATGCATGCGGGAGATGTACACTCAGGGTGATGCTTCCTCCAGGGTATAGGGTGTCAAATTGAGAAGGATATAGACAAGGCTCTTCTTGGTTGAGGATGAAAAACTGATTAGCAACGATTTATAATGCAAAGTGAGAACCGACTAGAGGCTCAATATTGGAAGAGAGGGCATGAGATGCAATCACAACTTAATGCCAAAAAATATCCTTTTTTATGTCTTGTAGTATACTTGGTGTGAAAAAGGGGTAAACTTGTGCCAAATAGATGTCTTTTCAAGTCCAATTTATGAGTGTGAAAAAGACAAGTTCACTTGACAATCTTTTCCATTTTTGATAATAAGTTGGAAAAGAGATGAACTAAGACTCATGACCCTTCAAATCCATTTTAACGAGTGTTAAAGGGATAAATCACTCGACACTGTTTTCGATTTCTAGAAGAGTCGGAAAATAGATTAACTAAGACTCGTGATGCTTTTCTAATCAACATGTAAGGGGGGAGGCCAAGGCTCTCATTCCGGTCTTCTGTGGAAAGTTAGTATCTTACGGAAAAAGGCCCTCTATGAAAGATAGAAATGGTGAGGAAAATCATCCTATAAACAAATGCTCAGAGGAGTATCCGCAATGGCCAAAATACATTATAAATAACCCAGAAGTGGAGTGATGTAAACCTAGCTGGACGAACTCGATTGCTCATTACATTCTGTACTGACTTTGCATACATGGCTACCAGAAATACAATGCAGATCCATGCAGAAAATATAGCAATCAAGTGTCTGTGGCCATGAATAGGTAGATACAATTGCGGTTATATGCCAAAATCTGTCATAGTCACGAACAAGGCCCAGTGAAACCAGTACCAAAACCAATATGAAGATATCTGTATACCATGGAGTACAATATGATCTCCCATGATCACTAAATTTGAACAAGTGCTAGTCTGATGAAAGGGAAGCAACAACTCAAGAAAGTTGAGGCCACATAGTGATGTCTTCAAGTCTTCTACACTATATGCCAAGGTGCATGTCTACATCATGTGAATAAAGGAGTTGAGGTTGAACATAATGAGACATCATTTGATTACCAGTCATTGAGGTATACCGTTAATAAACACGAGACAACCTACCGATGATGAAAGTAGATATCAAGGCACCGAGTACATTCCTACAAGTGTGAATAAAGGAGTTGGTGTCACACACTTAAGAAATCCATTGATCATGAGATATTGATGTATTCCCATCTGTCAATGGTGAGAAAGCCTACCACTAATGACTGCAAGCTTCAAGGTACTCATAAAACTCTAGGTCCCATATCTAGAATAAATGAGCTGAAGTTGATGTAAAGAGACCCGGTGAAAGGAGAGCATTAAGGCATGTCTCATCAGTCAACATGAGGAACAAAGCAGGAGCTTCATTATTTGGTGGAGATCGAACAAAGAAAATGTTCACTAACCAACGAACCTGTGCCTCTTTTACGTGTATCAAATGAAAGTGGTACAGGAAAAAGACCCTCTAAATAGAAGCCAATGATGAAAACTATTGACAAAGGTGAGTAAACCATCAATAAGGTGAATGGCATCCAAGACATTGCACGAATCGCAAAGTGTGAATAGATGTGTTGTCGTCAAACACAAGGGAAACCACCCAGTCAACGACCAATGATGAAATGTCAATTGTTGAGTTTGAGGTGACCTACCAATGATGAAAGTAGGGTCAGGGTGCATGATAAGACCATAGTATCATGTGATTATGAGACAAGCTAAGGGTATGGCCGACATGGAAAGTCAAGATTTTTGAGGAGTGGACGATGCAGGTTGATAGAATTCCTTTGAACAAGAGCATGAGACATATGGTGGACTCCGATAGCATAGACTCAATGATGTGACAATTAGATGCAGGAGGCATCAATAATGTTCTCTATAGGGACTGGAAGAGTAACCAGTCGGTAGAGAAAACTTTGTAACGAGATCAACTTCCTAAGGCCATGCTAAACCCAAAATCACGATGACACAAGGACTCAATAATTTTGTGCTCTCTTCAAAGGTGATACGATTGCTACCAATTATAATATAATATTCCCTTCCCACCTGTCTTTTTTTGTTTTTTCATAACAAATGAATGGTATGATACAGAGGAGGAAACGTGTGTTAGAAGTAAGCAAAATCAGTTCCAACAATGGAATGTACCTATGCTTAATGCAAGGAAATGCATGCGAGAGATGGACACTCAGGGTGATGTTTCCTCCAGGGTATAGGGTGTCAAATTGAGAAGGATATAGACAAGGCTCTGCTTGGTTGAGGATGCAAAACTGATTAGGCAATGATTTATAACGTAAAGTGAGAACCGACCAGAGGCTCAATATTGCAAGAAATGGCATGAGATGCAATCACAACTTAATGCCAAAAAATATCCTTTTTTATGTCTTGTAGTCTACTTGGTGTGAAAAGGGGTAAACTTGTGCCAAATAGATGTCTTTTCAAGTCCAATTTACGAGTGTGAAAAAGACAAGTTCACTCGACAATCTTTTCCATTTTTGATAATAAGTTGGAAAAGAGATTAACTAAGACTCATGACCCTTCAAATCCAGTTTAACGAGTGTTAAAGGGACAAATCACTCGACACTTTTTTCGATTTTTAGACGATTCAGAAAAGAGATTAACTAAATCTCGTGATGCTTTTCTAATCAACATGTAAGGGGGGAGGCCAAGGCTCTCATCCCAGTCTTCTGTGGAAAGTCAGTATCTTACGGAAAAAGGCCCTCTATGCAAGATAGCAATGGTGAGGAAAATATTGCTATAAACAAATTCCCCCTAATGTGTGAGGTCATAGGAGTATCTGCGATGGCCAAAATACATTATAAATAACCCAGAAGTGGAGTGGTGTAAACCTAGCTGGACGAACTTGATTTCTCATTACATTCTGTACTGACTTTGCATACATGGCTACCAAAAATACAATGCAAATCCATGAAGAAAATATAGCAATCAAGTGTGTGTGGCCATGAATAGGCAGATACAATTGCGGTTATATGCCAAAATATGTCATAGTCACGAACAAGGCCCAGTGAAACCAGTATAAAAACGAATATGAAGATATATGTATACCATGGAGTACAATCTGATCTCCCATGATCACTAAATTTGAACAGGTGCTAGTCCGATGAAAGGGAAGAAACAACTCAAGAAAGTTGAGGCCACATAGTGATGTCTTCAAGTCTTCTACACTATCTGCCAAGGTGCAAGTATACATCATGTGAATAAAGGAGTTGAGGTCGAACATAATGAGACATCGTTTGATTATCGGTCATTGAGGTATACCCTTAATAAAAACGAGACAACCTACCAATGATGAAAGTAGATATCAAGGCACCGAGTACATTCCTACAAGTGTGAATAAAGGAGTTGGTGTCGCACACTTGAGAAATCCACTGATCATGAGATATTGATGTATTCCCATCTGTCAATGGTGAGAAAGCCTACCACTAATGACTACAAGCTTCAAGGTACTCATAAAACTCTAGGTCCCATATCTAGAATAAATGAGCTGAAGTTGATGGAAAGAGACCTGGTGAAAGGAGAGCATTAAGGCATCTCTCATCAGTCAGCATGAGGAACAAAGCAGGAGCTTCATTATTTGGTGGAGATCGGAAAAAGAAAATGTTCACTAACCAATGAACTTGTGCATCGTTTACGTGTATCAAATGAAAGAAGTACACGAAAAAGACCCTCTGAATAGAAGCCAATGATGAAAACTGTTGACAAAGGTGAGTAAACCATCAATAAGGTGAATGGCATCCAAGACATCGCATGAATCCCAAAGTGTGAATAGATGTGTTGCCGTCAAACACAAGGGAAACCACCCAGTCAACGAACAATGATGAAATGTCGATTGTTGGGTTCGAGGTGACCTACCAATGATGAAAGTAGGGTCAGGGTGCATGATAAGACCATAGTATCATGTGATTATGAGACAAGCTAAGGGTATGGCCGACATGGAAAGTCAAGATTTTTGAGGAGTGGATGACGCAGGTTGATAGACTTCCTTTGAACAAGAGCATGAGACATATGGTGGACTCCGATAGCATAGACTCAATGATGTGACAATTAGATGCAGGAGGCATCAATAACGTTCTCTATAGGGACTGGAAGAGTAACCAGTTGGTAGAGAAAACTTTGTAACGAGATCAACTTCCTAAGGCCATGCTAAACCCAAAATCATGATGACACAAGGACTCAATAATTTTGTGCTCTCTTTAAAGGTGATACGATTGCTACCAATTATAATATAATATTCCCTTCCTGCCTGTCTTTTTTTGTTTTTTCTTAAGAAATGAATGGTATGATATAGAGGAGGAAACGTGTGTCAGAAGTAAGCAAAATCAGTTACAGCAATGGAACGTACCTATGCTTAATGCAAGGAAATGCATGCAGGAGATGGACACTCAGGGTAATGTTTCCTCCAGGGTATAGGGTGTCAAATTGAGAAGGATATAGACAAGGCTCTGCTTGGTTGAGGATGAAAAACTGATTAGGCAACGATTTATAATGCAAATTGAGAACCGACTAGAGGCTCAATATTGCAAGCGAGGGCATGAGATGAAATCACAACTTAATGCCAAAAAAATCCCTTTTTATGTCTTGTAGTCTACTTGGTGTGAAAAAGGGGTAAACTTGTGCCAAATAGATGTCTTTTCAAGTCCAATTTACGAGTGTGAAAAAGACAAGTTCACTCGACAATCTTTTCCATTTTTGATAATAAGTTGGAAAAGAGATTAACTAAGACTCATGACCCTTCAAATCCAGTTTAACGAGTGTTAAAGGGACAAATCACTCGACACTATTTTCGATTTTTAGACGAGTCAGAAAAGAGATTAACTAAGACTCGTGATGCTTTTCTAATCAACATGTAATGGGGGAGGCCAAGGCTCTCATCCCTGTCTTCTATGGAAAGTCAGTATCTTATGGATAGCTAGAAAAATCTTGGGAAAACCCAAAGCTCTCCAGGTTGATGAGGATAAAGTGCTAATGAAGTGTATAGTCTTCGTGATGGTTCGAATAATGTCTCTTGCTGGAAAAGACATAGGTGGGGGTATGGGATGCCCCATCAAGTTGTCACAATCGAAGGGAACCTTGTCAGGGCTTGGAGGGAGAGTATTCGGGGGAAGAATAAATATCTCTCATTCAGAAGGAGTAGGGTTAGGAATGTTGATGACATGACTAGGAGGCATTTCAGTCTGTTCAAGGATAGTAGGGTTGACCAGATATTTCACTGGTGTGGCCACTTCTTCAATTATAGGTTTAAGAGGATGCATACTAATGGGGTCAAGAGACGCTTCACCTTCGTAAAGGGAGGTGAGGTTGGGAGGGGATCACGGTGGTGGGATCACCGAGGCGAACAAAGAAGGAGTAGTGTGAGGAGAAACTAGGGATGTATCAGTATCCGAAGGGCTCTTGGGTGAGCCCCATGCTTCTAGTATATCGACAGTAACCAGACATAAATGAGTAAGGTGACTTCCTTAACAAGTCCTGCAAAGAAATTTAGGCTTATGTCTGAGACGTCTTGTCTTCTCAATGTAACTAGAACGGGAAAGAGAGTCATCTCCTGAATGATGAATAGAGGCTGGAGACATGACACGACTATTATTTAGAGTGAAAAGGATGGTGCCACCAACATAATTAATAGAGGTTGGGTGCGATCTGTTGACAAAATTTGTATAAAATGTTGACCCATCTCTGACATGATTGGCAGAGGTTGGCGATGGAGCATCAGTGTGACTGAAAGTGACTGGGATAGAGATAGATGACGATATTTGATTCCAAGGGGCAAGGAAAGATTGATTATGAAACATTGCAAGCCAAAAAGGATCCTGGTGTATTCCCCGTCCCTGCCCAGAAGGGTGATAGTTTGTGCTAAAATGGTTTGAAGAGTTTTGGATGGGTATCATCACCGAGGCCTACGGAGGATCCACAGTTGGATAATAATTATTCAAGTGATGATATATGTTGCCCCCTTGTGAAGGGGTATCGTAAAGAGGGTATCCTGAACCGTAAAATTGATTTTCTCCGTATGAAATACCTAGAAGACTCCGAGCGCCTGGCATTGGAAAAATGTTCGAAGAAACTGGCATGGCGGATGACTGATGCATGGGTGGTGCATAATAAGTGGTAAAGGAACCCATATGGGCACTTGATCCTAGAAGAGAATATATACCATGGGATTCAAAAGGGGGAAGGTTCCAACCTCCCATGGGGACATGACTCCTATCAAATGAAGAAGTAGGCATCAGAGCCATGATGCCCCCAGATCCCATGCTAGGATTCATATATGTGGACCAGGGAGAGGATTGCGTGGGTGAAGTCATATCAACAGAAAAATTACTAGATACCCAAGGTGCAGACTGAGTGTTGTAATTCTGCATACCGTTGTAAAAAGTGGAAGGATCCGTCCCCATGAAATGAGTAGGAATCATGGGGTAGGTAGCAGTAAATGAAGGAGCAAAAGAAACTCCACTATCCATGATGGTGAAGCCCAGAAAACACTTCTAAGTCCAACTAGTAGTCAAATAGGATACCAAAAAAGTCAAGCAACTAATATGCATGCAAACGAGCTAAAGTGGCTGAGTGGCCTCCCTCGCTAAAGAAGGTATGCCTCATCCAAGAGGGACCTGAGACTCCCTTCTAAACTTTGGAGGTAACATAATCAGTTGTAGAGGCCCTCGTGGGATTAACTACCATTTGGTAAGATCCCCCCATAGAGGTAATATTCCATAAAGGTTGTGTGCTGTCCGACCTCTATCTGACTTAGGATACAAGCAGAATAACCCGTGCAAATAACCTATGAGATACCTAAGTCAAGCAACTAATAAACCATTATATAACCGATGCACATGCGAGCAGTCGTAAGTCTAGATCACCGTATGGGCAGGGTAGTAAAGCCTGAAACCTTGAAATCACCGCCTCTCCTAGAGGTATGGGTACTAGAAATATCCCCAAATACGAATAAATCCACAAAAATATCTCTAATGCTAGGCGAGTATCCAAGGGTTATCCCTTCAACTAACTTCGCGCAACCTCGTGATTAACTCCGGTGTGAGGGGAGCCTCCTGATATTACCAATTATACAATGGGATTCTCAACTCCCTGTCTGAGACACATATTTTATATTTATTGCCTTGGAGAAGTTTACTCACAAAATCCTATTCCAAGGCACTAAATCCTAGACTAGTTTGTGCACCCTAAAAATAAAATCGTGTCTAATCAATTTTAGTTTAAAGCGTAAATTTTATTGGCCGTGATTACTCAAAAGGGTATGGAAGAAAAACTTATGATGTTATGACTCTGCAAGAAGATAAATATGAATATAATGCATGTTGATATTATGGTAGCTTCGAGAGGTATGAACCTCTATTGTGACCTTTGACAAGATTAGAATGTTCTAGCAGAAAGAAAATAAATGAACGTAACCCTAGAAGAGATGTCGGCTGAAGAGAGATAATTAATATGAATTAATTGGTACCCATAATGAGAAGTCGGCCCAAGAAATTCTACGAGGATTACTATAAATACAGGGCGCTAGTCTCTCATTTGACACACTCTCTGAATCGCAGAAGTCACTTGTGTGCACTACAGTTTGGTAGTCTTGTGTGCAAGTCCCGGGGAAGGTGCTATGCTAGTTTTGGGTTGGACTCTCTGATCAACTTTGGTTACTTCTTTCTTGGTACATTAGCCTTGCATAGATATTGGATTGCTACTAGGATTATTCTCTCTGTCATGGTCAAGGTGCTCGGAGGGTGGCTTCAGCCTATGGTTGGGTGACGATAGTGATATTGTCAATGGTAAAATGAGCACATTCATTTATATTCTAACAGGTTATGGGCCCACACCTCCTTCATCCAGTCTAACCGCTAGAAGGAAGCATATCCATTAGGATACTAAGATCGCTAAGGAACTTCCGCTAGGGTTACTAGCAGGAGCAACTTCCAAGACATTACCGCTAGGTTTACTACCAGGAGCAGTTGCAGAAACCCTAAATCCTAGATCCGACACCTTGTGATGGAGCATCTCTCTCAAGGAGAAGATATTCAAATGTGCCCTAGTTCAACACACCTTTTGGCTCTCTTAGAAGACATAAATGTCATAGTTGAAGTTTTGGATCAAGGCATGACCAACTACCAGTCAATCGAAGACATGAGTAAAAAGATCAGTCTTCTACACTACTCAATACTCACTGGAATGATTGAAGATGACATGTGGTATATAAATAGTGGAGCTTCTAGGCACATGCCAGGAGATCAATATAGACTATCAAATCTAAATAAGAAGAAGACATCGTACAAGGTAGAGCTTGGAGACAAAAGTACTTACCCAATTGAAGGATTTGGACAAGCCTCCGTCAAGTTGAAAACATGTAACAATGTTCATCTAAGCAATGTTTTATATGTACCTGGTTTAGAAAAGAATCTTGTATCCATATCTTTCCTAGAAGACAAAGGAAACAAAATAGTTTTCATAGATGGAAAAGTGTTATCTTGTCATAAAGACTCCATCATAGAGAATTCTAGGGTTATTGGAAGTCATGAAGGAAATCTATATAGACTACTAGAACAAAATGAAGAAGCTCTCGTACATGACGAAGTCAATCCCAATGAACTTTGGCATAGAAGGTATGCTCATATTAATTATCAAGCATTACCTTTTCTCAAAAGGATGGTTGAAGAAATAATAGAGTTGTAGTTTACACATGAAGGAATTTGCAAAGGATGTGCTCTTGGGAAGAATATCAAGAAACCATTCCCAAGAAGAAACAACAGATCTAAGGAGATTCTAGATCTAATACACTCAGATGTTTGCAGTCCGATGCCAGTCAAATCTCTAGGAGGATCTCTTTACTGCGTAATCTTCATAGATGATTATTAAAGAAAGGCTTGGTTATATCTACTGAAGAAAAAAGATGAAGTATTCAACAAATTTCAAGAATTTAAAGCAGAGATAGAGAACCTCACAAACAAGAAGATCAAGACCTTAAGAACAGATAATGGAGGAGAATACACCTCAAATGAATTCGCTGCATTCTGCAAATTGGTAGGGATTAGGAGGGAGCTAACTGTTCCTCATAATCCTCAACAAAATGGTGTAGCAGAAAGAAAGAACAGATCTATCGGAGAAACCATAAAAGCACTACTAAATGATCAAGGTCTATCCATGTTCTTATGGGGAGAAGCAGCCATGAAAGCAATATATGTGAAGAACATAAGCCCTCACCGTATATTGAAGGACATGACTCTAGAAGAAGCCTTCTCATGTAAGAAACTTAACATGGAAAACCTAAGAATATTTGGATGTCTTGTTTACTCTCACATTCCCAAGGATAAAAGAAACAAATTAGAATTCTCAGGAAAGAAGGACATATTCATGGGATATAGAGAATCATCCAAATCTTATAGAATCTATATTCCGGAACAACACAAGATTGAAGTCAGCAGAGATGTAACTTTCAATGATAATATTTCTTTCAAGAAATCCATAGAATAAACTATAGAAGAAGAAGAGTATGAAGATCCTATTGAAGAAAGTACAGAAAACCAAAATGACAAAAAGGAAAAACTCGATCATCCGATGCAACCATGTGAGACCATTGATGAAGACACCATACCTGAGACCAAGAAACAACCATCTTGGCTTGAAGCTACCTTTCAATAAGAAGAAAGACTCAAGGTCCCAGATGGGACATTCAGAAAAAGTAAGAAGCCTAAAAGATTCTCAAGTTATGCAACATGTATGAAAAAGCTTCTAGATGAAGAACCTACCATGTTTGAAGAAGCAGTTCAAAATAAACAATGGAAAGAAGATATAACGAAAGAACACCAATCCATCATGAAAAATGATGTATGGGAAATTGTGCCTAGACCTAAGGAAAAATCGGTGGTAAATTCAAAATGGGTATATAAGATCAAACATGCAACAAACATAAACGTGGATAAATATAAAGCAAGGTTCGTAGCTAGAGGGTTCTCCCATAAGGAGGGAGAAGACTATGACAAAATATTTTCTCTAGTTTCTATATATACTTCCATTAGAGCTATCATATCTCTTGCCGCTTCTATGGGATGGAGTTTACATCAGATGGATGTAAAGAAAACTTTCCTCAATGGAGCAATCGAAGAAGAGGTATATATTGAATAACCTCAAGGGTTTGAAGTACATTCCAGAGACACTCACATTTTCAGACTAAAGAAATCTTTATATGGACTCAAGAAAGCTCCAAGGGCTTGGTATGCCAGAATGGACAACTATTTAACGATACTTGGTTTCTCCAAGAGTCATGCAGATCCAAACCTTTACTACAAAGTCGTGGAAAATGCACCTATAATTCTACTACTATATGTTGACGATATATTCATAATAGGTCAAGAGTCTCTAATCATCCAGTGCAAGAAGGAACTAGCTTCTAAATTTGATATGAAAGATATTGGTCTCATGCATTATTACTTGGGAATGGAAGTATGGAATAAACGTGGTGAAGTATTCCTTAGACAAGGAAAGTACACAATAAAGGTCCTTCAAAATTTTGGAATGATGGATTGCAAATCCATGGACAGTCCTATGACTACAGATATAATAAAAGTAAAAGATCCGGATTCCGATCTAGTAGATCCATCACTATATCGACAATTAAATGGGTCATTGATGTGTTTGGTAAATACTCAACCAGACGTTTTCTTTGTCGTGAATACACTAAGCCAGTTCCAGGTGGAACCTAGACATGAGCATTAGATAGCTGCAAAACATGTCCTAAGATATATTTGTGGGACAATAAACTATGGATTAAGATATACCGCATCTAGTGATATACAACTTCATGGATTTACAGATTCAGATTGGGCATGAAGTGTAGAAGACGGAAAGAGTACTTCAGGGATCTATTTCAGCTTGGGCTTTGCTATGATATCTTGGGGCAGTAGGAAAAAGAAGTATGTCATACTCAACACAACAGAAGCATAATATATCGCAACCTATGAAGCATGCATAAAAGAAATATGGCTGAGAAATCTAATCTCTGATTTATTTGATCAGGTTCCAGATTTGACCATAATACATTGTGACAATCAGAGTTGTATAAGACTATCAGAACACCTAGTGTTTCATGAAAGTTCGAAACATATTGAGATCAAATACTACTTTATTCGAGATAAATTCTAGGAAGAAGAAGTAAAGCTCCAGTATATCCCCACAGATGAGAACACAATAGATATCCTGACAAAGCCTCTATCCAGAATAAAGTTTGCATATTTCCGAGACAAGTTGGGGATCGTGGAAATAACTCCCTTAGTTGAAAGGGAAGAAATGAATCTCTAGGTTGGGAGAGAGCACTAACATATTATTGAATTGAGGACGTTCATCTTCAAGATTGAAAAATAGTTCAGCTTGGGAAGATTCTTTCTAGTTCGAAAAGTGGTTTGAAATTTTTGACGGACATACATTTTCTAGTTTGGAAAATGGTCCAGATCGAATGGTCATTTTCGTAATGAAAATGGCTCGATGGATTGCTGATGTACCATAGACAATGACTTCCCATTGTGGTTAACATAGGGAGTGGTCTAGGGAAGTCTCTCTTCTTGAAGGTTACCCAAGAAGACTGGCCTGCCTCACCGGACAATGATTTCTCATTGTGGTTAACATGAGGAATGGTTTGTTTTGGAGGTTGGTAGGACAATCATTTCCTCTTGTGGTTAACATGGGAAATGGTCTGGACAATCATTCCTTAGGGAAGATTCATTCTCTCCAGGTTGCACTTTGTTTAGTGATGGAGAAATGGCCCAGGGTGGGGAATGGTCAAGGCTCAACAATCAGGGACAAACATTCCTTAGGGCATATTCATTCTGTCTAGGTTACACTTTGTTTAGTGTTGGAGGAAAGGCCCAGGGTGAGGAATGGGCTAGGATCATAAATAAGAACAATCATTATTCCTTGTTTGAGAAGAATAGTCCAGATATCCCATCATTTATGTTTCTACTTTGAGGGTAGATACTCCTTCAAATCTCATAGATGTGAGTGAAAGAATGGCCCAGATGATTCAATTTATATCATAACAATATTTTCTGTGCAGGTTGATATCATATGATATTTATGGAGACTGTCTGTCTCCAGACAGTAGAGATATAGTACTGTGGTGGATATGTTCCACTGTTTGTGACTATGTGTCATGGTTTGAGTAGTTGTGTACTACCATGGATAAACACAGTTGTGTTCTATCAATTGATATTGTAGTAATTGTCCTGGACATTATCCAGGTGGATAAAAATGACGTTGCTTGTGATACTACCAGTTGATTGGTCTGTTTGTGCTCAAGACCATTATCAGTTATACCTCCCTAGCTACGAGGGAGTGTTGATATTATGGTAGCTTCGGGAGGTATGGATATCCATTGTAACCTTTGAAAAGATTAGAATGTTTCGGAAGAAAGAAAAGAAATGAACGTAACCCTAGAAGAGATGTCGGCTGAAGAGAGATAATTAATATGAATTAATTAGTACCCAGAATGAGAAGTCGGCCTAGGCAAGTCTGCCAGGATTACTATAAATACAAGGCGCCAGTGTCTCATTTGACACACTCTCTGAATCGCAGAAGTCACTTGTGCCAACTCAGTTTGTTAGTCTTGTGCGCAAGTCCCGGGGAAGGTGCTGCACCAGTTTTGAGTTGGACTCTCTGATCATCTTTGGTTACTTCTTGCTTGGTGCATTAGCCTTGCTTGGCTATTGGATTACTACTAGGATTCTTCTCTTTGTCAAGGTCAAGGTGCTCAGAGGGTGGCTTTGGCTTATGGTTGGGTGACAATAGTGATATTGTCAATGGTAAAATGAGCACATTCATTCATATTCTAACAATGCAAATTCTATCTTTAACTTTTCAATGAATGATATGCTAATAAAAGAAGTGCAATTTTCGATTTCAACTCTGCAATTCAAAAGTAAAATGAAATCTTCCGCTAAATGTACTAAGCTAATGATAACGGTTCGAAGACAAAAAATGTTAACCAATGTAAAATGCCTATATTTTTTCTATTTTCAATATATTAAAGAGAAAATGCATGGACTGAGAAGCAGCTTGATATAAAAAATTCTACTATGTATAAGCGAAACAATTCAAGAAGAAATTCAAGTAGCCAAGCAAACAACCCAGGGTTCAAGGAAAAATAAAAAATGAATAACAATGAGAAAGACTACACCCGTAAATTCAACTCCCAAGAAGCTTCCTGTCAACCTAGAGAAGCTTAACAGGCACTATAGAGACCTAAGAAGGCTCAACTAACATCAAAACTTACCCAACAATCACTAAACCAAGCGAACGAGCAAGGAAAAGTGGTATACGCGACTGTTCAGGAGAACAATGCGTATATACACAGCTTGCAGAAAGGCAGAACACGTGTGTATGTGATTGTCAGGGAAAAAGGAGCGTACAGGCTTTAAAACAAGGCCAGGGAAGGGAAAAAATGATGAAAACTCATACCTAGAGTGAAGAGAATCTGTCAAGAAGTGATACTACAAGAAACACAAAGGAAAAAAAAACAATGCAAGAAGAAAAAATACTTCAACCCTTAGAAGGAAGATCTCTCCCAAGTGGAGTCGCCATTTCTGTTATGAGGGAAAAACTCTCTATGGCCAAGGGTACCACAACAGACAGGTATGAATGCATAAATCAACTCAATTCCATTATAGGCTACATAAAATAATGTGCTAGATAATAAAGAGGCCTACCTCGATCCAACGTTCGATGATGTTCCACCGTTGATCACTTCGACCCAAAGATTTATACCTGCAATAAGTTCTTAAAAAACAAGCAAGGAAAGTATATAGTGACAATGTAAAGAAGTTAGCACATCAGATATCATAATCCATTAATAAACATTACAAACATGCCCATGGCTAATAATCAAATATTTACACGATACCAATAGGACGGGAAATGAGTATTTCTATTAATAATTGATCAACATAAGTTTCAACATTATAGACTTCTGTGTCGGCATGGTTCAAAACCAAAGGAACCAAGTTCCTTCCAACTGGGTCTCCACCACTTCAATCCTCCCCTAAAGGCAAGCTCAAAGGAGAGCGACAATGAGGTTCTCTCAACAATAGGAAAATAACTTGGGGGCTGAACACTGTGTTCAGACTTGAGTTACAAAGGGATGCAGACTCAATATGAAGTAATTTCTCTAGAGTAACTTTGCTCTTAAAGTTGAAATCTTTCTCCTCCTTTTCCGTATCTTGAAAAGGTGCTTTTATATCCTTCAAAATGCAACTGAAGGGCCGAGTCATAATCTTTCCAGTATATGGAAGGCCAAGGATCAGAGATTTCCTATCGTGAAATGGAAACCCGACTCCATTTTTGTATTTTCTGGCACAAATCCCGATGTACGCATGATGTAGTGGAGAAACCTGTGTATATGGTTGTTGCATAGCTGTTAGGGTGCATATATGTGAAAAAATGTATACCTTTATCTCTAGATTCATCAAAAAGGGATGATAAGCCTGCATAGGGAAAAGGAAAAAGGCCCTCTATGCAAGATAACAATGGTGAGGAAAATCTTTCTATAACAGATGCCCCCTAATGTGTGAGGTCAAAGGAGTATCTGCGATGGCCTAAATACCTTATAAATAATCCAGAAGTGGAGTGGTGTAAACCCATATGGACGAACTCGATTGCTCATTACATTCTGTATTGACTTTGCATACATGGCTACCAAAAATACAATGCAGATCCATGCAAAAAATATAGCAATCAAGTGTCTGTGGCCATGAATAGGCAGACACAATTGCGGTTATATGCCAAAAGATGTCATAGTCACAAATAAGGCCCAGTGAAACTAGTCTCAAAACCAATCTGAAGATATCTGTATACCATGGAGTACAATCTGATCTCCCATGATCACTAAATTCGAACAAGTGCTGGTTCGATGAAAGGGAAGAAACAACTCAGGAAAGTTGTAGCCACGTAGTGATGTCTTCAAGTCTTCTACACTATCTGCCAATGTGGAAGTCTACATCATGTGAATAAAGGAGTTGAGGTCGAACATAATGAGACATCGTTTGATTACCGGTCATTGAGGTATACCATTAACAAACGCAAGACAACCTACCAATGATGAAAGTAGGTATCAAGGCACCAAGTACATTCCTACAAGTGTGAATAAAGGAGTCGGTGTCAAACACTTGAGAAATCCATTGATCAGAAGACATTGATGTATTCCCATCTGTCAATGGCAAGAGAGCCTGCTACTAGTGACTGTAAGCTTCAAGGTACTCATAAAACTCTAGGTACCATATCCAAAATAAATGACCTGGAATCGATGGAAAGAGACCTGCTGAAAGGAGAGCATTAAGGCATCTCTCATTAGTCAGCACGAGGAACAAAGTAGGAGCTTCATGATTTGGTGGAGATCGGATGAAGAACATGTTCATGAACCAACGATCTTGTGTGTCTTTCACGTGTATCAAATGCAAGCGGTACACGAAAAAAACCCTCTGAATACCAGCCAATGATGAAAATTGTTGACAAAGGCGAGGAAACCATAAATAAGGCTAATGGCATCCAAGACATTGCACGAATCCCAAAGTGTGAATAGATGTCTTATCGTCGAACACAAGGGAAACCACCCAGTCAATGACCAATGATGAAATGTCAATTGCTGGGTTCAAAGTGACCTACAAATGATGAAAGTAGGGACAGGGTGCATGATAAGACCATAGTATTATGTGATTCTGAGACAAACTAAGGGTATGACCAACATGCAAAGTCAAGATTTCTGAGGAGTGGCCGACACAGGTTGATAGACTTCCTTTGAACAAGAGAATGAGACATATGGTAGACTCCGACAGCATAGACTCAATGATGTGACAATTAGATGTAAGAGGCATCAATAACATTCTCTATAGGGACTGAAAGAGTAAACAGTCGATAGAGAAAAAATTGTAATGAGATCAGCTTCCTAAGGCCATGCTAAACCCAAAATTATGATGCCACAAGGACTCAATAATTTTGTTCTTTGTTCAAAGGCGACACGACTGCTACCAATTATAATATAGTATTCCTTTCCCACCCATCTTTTTTTGTTTTTTCATAACAAATGAATGGTATGATATAGAGGAGGAAATGAGTGTCACAAGTAAGAAAAACTAGTTCCAGCAGTGGAACGTACCTATGCTTAATGCAAGGAAATGCATGTGGGATATGGGCACTCGGGGTGATGTTTCCTCCAGGGTATAGGGTGTCAAATTGCGAAGGATATAAACAAGGCTCTGCTTGGTTGAGGATGCAAAAATGCTTAGGCAACAATTTATAACATAAACCGAGAACCAGCTAAAGGCTCAATACTGCAAGCAAGGGCATGAGATGCAATCACAACTTACGCCAAAAAAATCCTTTTTTATGTCTTGTAGTCTACTTGTTGTGAAAAGGGGTAAACTTGTGCCAAATAGACGTATTTTCAAGTATAATTTACGAGTGTGAAAAATACAAGTTCACTGGGAAATATTTTCTATTTTTGATAATGAGTCGAAAAAGAGCTTAACTAAGACTCATGACCTTTCAAATCCAGTTTAACGAGTGTTAAAGGGACAAATCACTCAAGAATCTTTTCGGTTTTTAGACAAGTCGAAAAAGAGATTAAATAAGACTTGTGATGCTTTTCTAATAAACATGTAAGGGGGGGAGGCCAAGGCTCTTCTCTCGGTCTTCTGTGGAAAGTTAGTATCTTACGGATAGTTGACAAAAGCTTGGGAAAACCTAAAGCTCTCCATGTTGATGGAGAGAAAGTGCTAGCAGAGTGTATAGACTACGTGATGGTTCAAATAATATCTCTTGCTGGAAAAGACATAGGTGGGGGTATGGGATGCCCCATCAGGTCTTCCCAATCGAAGGGAACCTCGTCAGGGATTGGAGGGAGAGTATTAGGGGGAAGAATAAATATCTCTCTTTCAAAAGAAGTAGGGTTAGGAATGTTGATGAAATGACTAAGATGCGCATCACTCTCTTCAATAAGAGTAGGGTTGACCAGATATTGAACTGGTGTGGCCACTTCTTCAATTATAGGTTGAAGAGGATGCATAGTAACGGGGTCAAGAGATGCTTCACCTTCGGAAAAGGAGGTGAGGCTGGGAGGGGATCGTGGTGGTGGTCTCACCAAGGTGATCAAAGGAGGATTAGTGTGAGGAGAAACCAGGGATGCCTCATAATCCGAAGGGCTCTTGGGTGAGCCCCACACTTCTAGTATCTTGGCAGTAACCAGACACAAATGAGTAAGGTGACTTCCTTCACAAGTCCTGCAAAGAAATTTAGGCTTACGTCTGAGATGTCTCAGATTCTCGATGTAATTAGCAGGGGAAAGACAGTCATCTCCTGAATGATGAATAGAGGCTAGAGACATGACATGACTATGATTCAGAGTGAAAAGGATGGTTCCCCCAACATAATTAATGGAGGTTGGGTGCAAGTTGTCGACATAATTTGTAGAAAATGTTGATCCATCTCCGACATGGCTGGCAGAGGTTGGGGATGGAGCACCAATGTGACTAACAGTGACTATGCTAGCGATAGATGGCAGAATTTGATTCCAAGTGGCGAGGAAAGATTGATTTTGAAACATTGCAAGCCAGGAAGGATCCTGGTGTATTCCCTGTCCCTTCCCAGAAGGGTGATAACTCATGCTAAAATGGTCTGAATATTTTTGGATAGGTATGGTCACTGAGGCCTGTGGAGGATCCATGGTCGGACAAGAATTATTCAAGTGATGATATATGTTTCCCGCTTGTGAAGGGGCTCGAAAAGAGGGTATCCTGAACCATAAAATCGATTTTCCCTGTATGAAGTACTAGAGGCATCCAAGGGCCTGTCATGGGAAAAATGTTCAAAGGAACTAACATGGAAGATGACTGATGCATGGGTGGTGCATAATAAGTGGGAAAGGAACTCATCTGGGCACTGGATCCTAGAAGAGAATAACTGCCATGGGATTCAAAAGGGGGAAGGTTCCAACCTCCCATGGGTCATGACTCATATCAAACGAAGAAGTAGGCATTGGAGCCACGATGCCCCCAGATCCCATGCTAGGATTCATATACATGGACTAGGGAGAGGATTTCACAGGTGAAGTCATATCAACAGAAAAATTACTAGAGAACCAAGGTGCAGACTGAGTGTTGTAATTCTGCATACCGTTGTAAAAAGCAGAAGGATCCGTCCCCATGAAATGAGTAGGCATCATGGGGTAGGTAGAAACAAATTAGGGAGTAAAATAAACTCCACTATCCATGATGGTGAATCAGAACAAACACTCCTAAGGCCAACTAGTAGTTAAAGAGAATACCAAAAAAGTCAAAGGACCAATATGGATGCAAGCATGCTAAAGTGGCTGAGTGGCCTCCCTCTCTAAAGAAGGTATGCCTCATCCAAGAGGGACCTGAGACTCCCCTCTAAAGTTTGGAGGTAACATAATCAATTATAGAGGCCCTTGTGGGGTTAACAACCAGTCGGTCAGATCACCCCAGAGAGGTAATCTTCCATAAAGGCTGTATGTTGTCTGACCTCTATCTGACTCAGGATACAAGCAGAATAACCCCTGCAAGTAACCTATGAGATACCTAAGTCAAGTAACTAATAAACCATTGTATAACCGATGCACAAGAAAGCGGTCGTAAGTCTAGATCACCATATGGGTAGAGTAGAAAAGCCCAAAACCTTGAAAGCACCACCTCTCACATAGGTATGGGTACTAGCAAGATCCCCAAATACAAATAAATCCACATAAATATTTCTGATGCTAGGCGAGTATCCAGGGATTATTCCTTCAACTAAATTCGCGCGACCTCGTGATTAATTCCGGTGTGATTGGAGCCTCATGATATTACCAATTATACAATGGGATTCTCAACTCCCTGTCTTAGACAAATATGTTGATTTAATTTCCTTGGAGAAGTTTACTCACAAAATCCTATTCCAAGGCACGAAATCCTAGACTAGTTTGTGCACCCTAAAAATAAAATTGTGTCTAATCAATTTTAGTTTAAAGCATAAATTTTATTGGCTGTGATTACTCAAAATGACATGGAAGAAAAACTCATGATGTTATGACTCTGGAAGAAGATAAATATGAATATAATGCAAAGTCTGTCATTAACTTTTCAATGAATGATATGCTAATAAAAGAAGTGCAATTTTCGATTTCAACTCTGCAATTCAAAAATAAAATGCAATCTTTCGCTAAATGTACTAAGCTAATGATAAAGGTTCGAAGACAAAAAATGTTAACCAATGTAAAATGCCTAAATTTTTTGTATTTTCAATATATTAAAGAGAAAATGCATGGACTGGGAAGCATCCTGATATAAAAAATTCTACTGGGTATAAGCGAAAAAATTCAAGAAGAAAGTCAAGCAGCTAAGTAAACAACCCAAGGTTCAAGGACAAATAAAAAATGAAAAACAATGATAAAGACTATGCCCATAAATTCAACTCCCAATAAGCTTCCTGTCAACCCAAAGAATCTTAACAAGCACTACAGAGACCTAAGAAGGCTCAACTAACATCAAAACTCACCCAACAGTCACTAAACCAAGAAAACAAGCAAGGAAAAGTGGTATATGCGAATGTTTAGGAGAACAATGCGTATATACGCAGCTTGCAGAAAGGTACATCACGTGGGTACACAAATGTCAGGGAAAAAGGAGCATACAGGCTTTAAAACAAGGCCAGGCAAGGGAAAAAAGGCTGAAAACTCAGAATTAGAGTGAACATAATCTGTCATCCAATGATACTACAATAAACACAAAGGAAAAAAGAGCAATGCAAGAAGAAAAATTACTTCAACCCTTAGAAGGAAGATCTCTCCCCAGTGGAGTCTCTATTTCTATTACGAGAGAAAAACTCTCCATGGACAAGGGTAAACCACAACAAACATGTATGAATGCATAAATACTCTCAATTCCATTATATGCTACATAAACTAATGTGCTAGATAAGAAAGAGGCCTACCTCGATCCAACGTTCAATGATGTTCCACCATTGACCACTTCGACCCAAAGCTTTATACCTACAATAAGTTCTTAACAAACATGCAAGGCAAGTATATAGTGACAATGTAAAGGGGTTAGCACATCATATGAAATAATCCATTAATAAACATTACAAACATGCCCATGGATAATAATGAAATATTTTCACAATACCAATAGGATGAGAAAGGAGCATTTATATTAATAATTGATCAACAAAAGTGTCAACATTACAAAGTTTCGTGTCGGCATGGTTTGAAACCAAAGGAACCAAGTTGCTTCCAACTGGGTCTCCACCACTTCAATCCTCCCCCAAAGGCAAGCTCAAAGGAGAGCGACAATGAGGTTTTCTCAACAATAGGAAAAGAGCTTGGGGGCTGAACACTGTGTTCAGACTTGAGGGACAAAGGGATGCAGACTCAATATGAAGTAATTTCTCCAGAGTAACTTTTCTCTTAAAGTTGAATGCTTTCTCCTCCTTTTCCATAGCTCGAAATTGTGCTCTTGTAGCCTTCCAAATACAATTGAAGGTCTGAGCCAGAACATTTCTAGTATATGGAAGGCCAAGGACCAGAGATCACCTGTCGTGACATGGAAACCTGACTCCATTTTTGTATTTTTTGGCACAAATCCCGTTGTATGCAGGTTGTAGTGGAGAAGCCTACGTATACGCTTGTTGCATAGCTGTTAGGGTCCGTACATGTGGAAAAATGTATATTTTTAGCTTTAGATTCATCAAAAAGGGATGATAAGCCTGCATAGGGATATGGAAAAAGGCCCTCTGTGAAAGATAGAAATGGTGAGGCAAATCTTTCTATAACACTAGGTTCCTTGACTGGAGAGACTTGACTCAGAGGGATCCAAATTAGGAGTGATGAGAATTTGATTGCATGACCATTCTATTGGAAATATTTGCAGTTATTCTTGATTAACGAAACTAGGTGGTCCGCCTAGTCAAACTACAACTATGACTGAATTATTTGGCCAATAGGTTCTAAAATTGTAAGCTTCACATCCGAAGCTCAACCCACAAATATTAGGAATAACGATAATATTATACATGCCCACTTTTCTCAGAGGTATGTTACTTTGTTGATCAACCATTCTTTGGAGTTTTTTGTTGAGACTCCTCCAATGAGAGTTTCAATCGATTCATTAGGGATTAGAATCTTGGGAATGGGAGTTCACCCATGAGGAATTCTAGTGATCTCGGGGATCATTTCTATGGTGACCCCGACTAGAAAATTTAGCCATAGATGGCCATTGTGGTATTGACTCATGAGGAACTTTGTAACTTCCTATTTCCAACCATCAAACTCTGCTACTTGAGGTGTTCCCAAAAAGTGCTAAATGCATGCTTGCTCGAGGAAATGTGTTTCCTCTTTCCATGCACCAACTTACATTGCCCATGCAGTAAATTTTTTCCAAGGACGAGATCAATCAATCTCTTCTATTCGAGTGCCACAAATGTTTTCCATGTTGGATTACTGAGAGGGGGGGTGAATTAGTAATAACATAACTATAATATTTTTTCTTCAAATGCTATATCAATGTCGAATTATTATCTAATAATGAGTAGTAAGAAATAAACAATCACACACATACACAGTACACCAGTGTTTTACATGGAAACCCAAATCGGAAGAAAACCACGAAATGATTTTTCTTATATGTCTTGAAGAATTACATTCATTGGAAGCACCAACTTTCTTTGTTTTCCAGCTGCAACTGGAAGGAGGCTCCAACATGAAAGAAGCTCCGAATCCCCAATTCTCTAGCTACAACTAGAAGGAGGCTACAACCCTCAATGTTCTCCGGCTACAACTGAAAGGTGGCTACAACCACCTGTCCTTGCCCTATCCTGCCACCTTGAAGTAGAAGTAGAATGATGGAACCACTGTCACACTATCACTGTGAGATATACCATTGTAAACCTGTACCAATAAATCTGAACCATGCATCAACCATGCATC
>JZKD02S1411527.1:100331-129138 GCA_000966675.3 Picea glauca
AGGAAGAGAATCGGCGACTTGAAATCGTCGGCAGTCTCACGAGATTCCGTGGATCATTAGATCTGGAAGGAGCTGCTAGAGGTTTAAGCCGCAGGTGCACAGGGAACCCATTTCCTTCGCACATCAGTGAATCGGGGTTGGCGAGGACAAGAATCCCATGCCCATTGAAATCGCGAAGGGCGATTTCCCAATTCGATCGAGGCCGTCGATCCGACGTGGACAGGGGGCACGGATCCGGAGTATCGGACTTTCGGCATTCGGGGTTTCCAAAAGCTGGAGTTTGGAGTCGTGAATCCTGGAGTCGCGAAATCCCGAAGTGACGTGGAAGTGTGGGACCAGACGTCAGTGGGGAGACGCGTGGAGGCATATCGGCACCTCGGAGTTTGGGGATACAAAAAGGTAAGTATCACCCTACCTCACACCCGCCGATTTCCCGATAGGAAAATCCCCAAGATCCGGAGCGTTGACCGTCGACATCGCGGATCGGGATTCGGAGATTTCATGTTGCACTGAAGGTGCGCACAAGGTTCGCGAGTCCGCGAAACCTGACTTCCTGAGTTCCGAAAGGGAAGGTTCCGAGAAGACTGTGGGTGATAGAACTCCCGAGGAGGGGTTGGAAGAGCATCGACTCTTCGGGCCGTAGAGTGAGAAGGTCCTGGTGGAGTGACCGCCTGCTAAGAGTGCGGTTGCCGTCAGGAAGGTGTGAAAAACCCAAAGATTGTAAACGAGCAATGGGATTGTAATGTCCATATGTAGGGTTTTTATCACGGGACATAATTTTATATAATAACCAAATATTTGATGCATTGTAATGGAGATAGATTGTGCCCCTTCTAAAGGACCAAACAAAAATACTAATATTCAACCACCTAGATAACTATTTGATGCAAAAAAAATCCCCACAAACCATTAGCACCATCAATGAGGTGTGTGGATGTTGGTATGGTCATTCTTTGCAAATATTCGATATGATCATGAACTTTGTGCAACTCCTGGAGGAATTATGGGTTGAATTCATTTTGCATAAATAGGATAACATTGGATCTATTCCAACATAGCATATCCAAAAATGGGAAATGAATTCTATACACATCTCCATTGAATTCTTATATAAATGAAACAAGATTGTGAATAAATTGAATAAGAAACCCCATACATCATAGTAGAAAATTTTAAAATTGAACAACAAGTGAGTAATAAGAATACATTCTTGTGAGAGGTCTCCATCTACTGCCATTGTAAAAGTATTTAATTCATGCAAGAGTGTGTGATTCTTCAATTTTATGCTTGTATAGTTTGAGTCCATAGCATTGAATATGAAAACCACTATGGAAGAAGTAGCACTAAAGCGTAATGAAGGTCAAAGAACAATATCTCTACATGATAGCAAGGAAAAATAATTGAAACAAGCATATCAGGTTTTTGAAATATTTGGAGAAGGCACAAATGTCAAGACATTGAAAATTGTTTATTTAAGAAGGGAGTTGAGGGGATCAAACACAATTACAATAGTGTATTCAAATTTTCTATTACTTTTATTGTCTTCTTGCTATTATATATTTTTTGACAATGTTCTTTTCCATGTATTCGTTTTGTAAATATTTTTTCTATGTTCAATTTTGAGGCTAGCCTATTACAATGAAAATAAAAAGAAACTTATAAACATATATTAAAAGTAGACATAAACACAACTTCAATGAATATTTAAAGTCAACTAAAGGATATAAAACAATCAATGTTTGAGAAAAAGAAGAGAAAACTGATAGCACCAAGGAAAAAGAAACTTGGAAAAGTGGAAACTAGAGCCATGAAAATTGTTTATGCATATGCCAATGCACATTAAAAACACATAGCCAAATTGTCTATGCATATGACAAGGTACATTAAAAACACGATATGTAAACAATAATAATGCATATTCCATAATCAATCACACTTGATATACTAGTACTCTAAGCTGATACAATGGAGTTACTAGTACAGATTCCATGTGCTTCTCTTATTCCTTACCAGTCATCAAGCTATCATGTTCTTCTACTCGGAATTGGTATCTATATCTCATTCATTTCAAATACTTTGTTGCATAATTATGGTTATTCTTATACTATGATATCCATGGGATTACTTATACACAACCACAAAAAGCCATGTTGAAGTATTAGATTAGCTGTGTGAATCATATGATATGATGAACTAAAGGGAATAATATATGCTACATACTTGGGTGTGGTTCATTTGATAGAATGAATGGCCCCATAGTGGCCCACAAATGATGGTAATGTAAAAATAAATAAATAAAAGGAACCTTAAGAAGTCATAAAAAGAAGAAAAAAGACAAGACATACCTGATCTTTAATATTCTAATGTGTAGCATTTCATTGATACAACATCTAGAGCATTTGAAAATGCACGAACTACATACTGTAGTAAAAAAAAACACAATTATATTTAGTTTTTAGTAAAAACCAAAAAGTACTTTTAAGAAGTTTCAATAAATCCTAATAGAAATTAAAATAGACAATATTGAAAATAGTAAACACCATTGATATTATTTTTTGTAAAATCCATATGATAGGAGATTAAATAGTCACACACACACACACACACACACACACACACACACACACACACACACAAATCTTAGATGTGACATCTTGAATAAGCTCCTCTTAGTTTCGAGAATAATTTATTGGATCATTCTGATCTTGGAGCAAACCTTCCTCTATCTGTAGGAGCAACAATGAAGTCAACATTGACTATGTTGTTGCTCCGTTGGATCGTGAGAGGTTTTCTCCAAGAATAAATGACTCCATTATTTTTTTATCTACTAAAAAAAGATAACCACGTGAAGGTGGAAGATTCTATGCCCCCTCCATCCCCTCACATCACTCTTAATTCGCCAATACCCAATCTATATTCTACTAAAAAATATGCATTAAAAATATTCAAAATTGATAAAAAATGATTGCAAAGCTATAAATGAGGTTTATCATTCAAAGGCATATCTCATAATTTTTTTTTTTTATAAATGAGATTTATCATTCAAAATATGTTACAAATATACTAGCTATATAATGTACATCGATCTATCTTATAAAAATTATTATACATCATCAATTTTTTTTAGTCTTCTTTTGTATTTTCTAGTTCTTAAATAATTCATCCATCTCCTTGTCGTAGTTTATTGGGTTCTCTTCAGAAGTTTATGTTACTTCAATCCTTTCATGTCGGGCATGTTTGGTATCATAACCACGATGTGGAGGATGCTGTGAGGGGCCATCACCTTCAAAAACAAAAAATATTAAATTTATATGGCCAATTTTTAAATATCATTGAAGTAGTTCATTAATATTAAAAAACACCTCTGCAATGTAATTATTTACGTGGTCCACTAGTTGGCATCATTGGAATGGATGCCATGTTCCCCTAATCTTCAGGTCAAGGAGGCTCAACTACGACATTATCTGCCATTGAAATGACAAAATTTATAAGGACAAAACCGTAAATGTATAAGTAATAAAAATTCGAAGTACAAAATTTATAAGTACAAAATTATTAATATATGACCATTTTACTGTCGTGGGCCTTAGTCACATGAACATATTAGGGCTGCACCCCAATGGGATGGGGCTGCTATGGAGCACCATGATCTTATGGACACGTTGCACTATCAACACTCTGTTGTCCAGTACTAATGGTTTCGTTGATAGTGTTTCTCCCCTGATTAAAACAAAGTAAGACATTAAAGTTATGGATGATATCAAACATTTTCATATTTTATAAGTAATGAAAGGTTAATGTGGATTGATTTTTATTTACCTTATCCCACAAAATGGATCTTGGGGTCTGCCCCATGATTTTCCTACGATAAACCATGACTTTATAGCCATACTTGTAACCAACTTGGAGGTCTTCATCCATGTTTTCAGTTCCGAAGTTGTTTCCCTGCATTTCATAAGAGTATTTTTTTTAATGTTTTTGGATGCAATTACCTTAAAGTTTTAAGGTGATACAAATAAAATTCTTAAGATGTTTGGGTACTTACGATTTGTGACTCTAACCTCGAGTAGTCGCCCTAGCCTAGCTTGTGTTGGCCATGTTTGGGAATCCTTTCTTTGGTTTCCTTCGAAGTTTCAGGAAAACTATCATCAAAATTTTCAGGTATGTTATATACCACACTTTTATTTAGATCTAAAGAAAATTAAAGGTATTGAAATCAAAATATTGTAATTTACCTTGGGGTACCGATTATTGTTTCTCCTGATTTTTTCAATATCTTTTATTTTGCATCATCAATGATCACATTTACTCCCCCTATGGAATCGAGGGAGGATGATCATACCTAGGTTTTCCTGCCAATATTTGTCTATAAACATCCCATGTATATTTTAAATATTTTCCTGCTGCAGAGGTGACCGATTTTTTATTGAACATGTTTACTCTAAAGAGGCCTTCAAGATAATCCATAAGTTCTTTTTTGAGGTTGGAATTATGGGAATTTCACCTCATGTGTAAGGTTGAACCAAAAATCAACAAGGCCTTTCTCTCCAGGTGCCTATAAAAATGGTCGTTTCCTACACACAAAGAGATATGATCATCAATTTAAAAAAAATAATATAGATGATTTGTGTATGAGATGGAAAACATGAAACAATTAAAATATGAAAAAATGCCTGGGAGTCTTATTTGTTTTAAAGGAAGTCCATTATCGTCGACCAAAAATGTTCATAGAAGGGTCCTTGTGCTGGTCACATGTCTAGCTCCAAGAAATGCAACCATGTCAACCACATCATCAGCCTCATCTCTGTCACCACCTCTAGATCCTGACCACTGTGTGGTTTCCTGGCTCCTATCTAAATTAGGTGTGGAAGATGGAGAAGTAAACAATACTCTAAAAGCTATATGACAACCTACATCAAGAATATATGGAGTCTCTGCAACACCAATACTACCAACATCGGGCTAAACAGGCTCCAAAAATCTCTTTATAAGAAATGTGTTTTTTCTTCGTGAGATAATGTAAAAGTTAAAAAACAAAATTTCATAATTGAACATATGAGTACATTAAAAAAAACACTTTAAATTATGGTTATTACCTTATATGTGTTAAATTGTGACATAAGGAGAGTGATCCTTTGTAGGACGCCAGGAGTTTGATCTGGACGATCTAACAAGCTAGTAAGTTCCTTGTTCGCTTTAATGATATTTTTTTATTAATACCATCGGATTAGGGGATGAATAAAACCCCTCCTCATCAGCGAAATCATGATCAACATGGCCTGCTGACTACATATAATTTCAACAAAATCAATGCTATGTTAGTTATATAAACAAATAAAATAATTGATCGCCACAGAAATAAAATTATATAAACAAATAATAAAATTCACGTAAAATAAAAGTCAAATATGATAATCATTTACATGTTTTGTAGCTGTCCCTTTTCCACGATCATCCTGCCACATTATAATATAATTAGAACCCCCAAATATTTAAAAAATTGTTAACGATAACAAAAAAAATGATTGCCACTCAAATAAAATCAACCTCAACAATCAACCTCCCACATTATTATAAAATTGGGACCGTGAAATATTTAAAACATTGTTAAAGATAAAAATAATATAATGAAGTAAGTAGAGGTTTCTTAAAGAGGTGTTGCATAAGTACCCACACACTATTAGTCGATGTTTCTATTCGATTCAAATGGTAATCCACTAATAACTCTTCCCCAGGAGCTATCTTTTTTATTGCACACATGACTACCTAACTCTCTTCGTGTCCCTCATATATGCAATTTGGTTGCTTTTTTTTTTGTCCTGTATCATGAGCTATTTATAAAACTTGCAATATTTCTGGAAGATTTAGACCTTCCATCAATATAAATAGTTGCTTCCTTATTTTTATCGTTGTTTATTAGATGTATATAATTTGCGGTGAGTGCATATCTCTGCATACTTTGCATGTACCAGACCAACCAAAACCAATCGTTATAATTGTAACACAGTCCAACATAGTCCATCAATTCAGTTAGTGTATTGTATTTTATAGTTATTCCATCCACGAAAAAATATCCTCAGACCATGCAGGGAGGATGGTGCAATGCGATATGTCCTATTGTTGACAATGAATTCAATGTCTAATGGAGGAAGTTCCTTAGGTACTCATTGTTTCACCAGATGCTTATACATGAGTGGCACATCTATGTCTCCTATGCTCTCATCATCATAAGAGCATGATCCTCCTTTGACAAGAAAAAAATCCATGCGTCTACAAAATTTTCTTCTGACTTTTTCACCTCTGGTCCTTGTTCGTGTATCATATCTACTAGATGCAGTCACATTTGATCCCCCTAATTGTTCTAAGCTTCCCTCACTTGAGGGAGAAATATATGATAGGTAACTATTTGGTTGTACCTTCAGTCACATGTGCACATGTTGTTAGTGAGTAGTCCATTCTCGTCCTAGTTCCAATTTTTGAACTTCTTTTTCTATATTAAAAGTTCTAAATATATTTTTTATATATTTAGTTTTGGATGCACAATTAGAGGGTGAATTTACCTAAATTAGTAGGGGCACTCATGCATGTGGATTCCCAACTTAGTGAAGGGAATGAATCTCTAGGTGGGTGCACCTTAATTTGACTCGCTTATCCATGCAAGCAATATGCACTATGGTTAGATTTCACACTACACACTTTTTTTCCATGCATTTATATTCATTGTACCTCTCTTATTACTAGTTTATAAAGGAGAATCAAGAAAAACCACTTTATGGTCCAAGAGTAGAGTTTTTAGCTATAGCTTTAGCTTTCTATTTCATATTTAATATAAAATCAATGATGATGTTTTGAGTCTTTATATTATAATGTTTGTTATTTTAATTATCAATGGCATGTGTTTGTAGGTTAAAGTAATCTATAACATAAATTTTGATAAGTGTTTCAACTTTAGTGATCGATAGTTTTAAGTTAGCTTCTACAGTGCAAAATATTCTCAACATGGTGAAATGTTTTATGGTATTAGAGTGCATGATCCAGGGGATCAAAATATGGTCAAAAATAAAAGTGCTTGGAATTGCTTCAAAATAGGCTCGTGCATAGAACTCTTCCTCATGATTCCAATGCAACTTGAACGGGTTCAAACAGACGTTGTATGAGAGAGATATCGCGTTTTGTCCGCTTTGCCAAAAATGAAATTTTTTGTTGACTGGTATAGTCCGTACAGTGCTGATGTGGCATGTTTGTAATGATGATGTGGTAGGGTCATACTTTTGACATGGAAAGGACATAATGGACACATGACATGTGGCCATACTGACACATGGTAGAGGCTGATGTGGCAGAGGATGACGTGACAAGTGATGATGTGATAAGTGATTGGAATATGTGATGGAACAACTGGGATACAACACATGGCATGTACATGGAAAAATTGTATGGTTCCACGTGGCCCAGACATGAGATTCCATGTAGCACCCCCTCCATTACATAACAGTTTGGGTTGGATTCCGTGGGGGTTGAACCCACGATCTCCAGGGACAGGTGGAAAGCAACTTGGCAAGGGTCGGGATACCAACCTACCTATATGGTAGTTCTTACCCCATATCCTTTGAAGTAATATTTAAGGTTGGTTATGGTTTATTTTAGATGTGAAAAGGGTCGGGGCTAAGCCCCAACCCTTGGTATTACCACTAGCCAGACGACCAACAAAAATCCACTTAAAATTTCGAGTGGGGTTCAACAGTCCTTCCAACAAACACTTGGAAACGCATTGTTCCCCCATTTGCATGGGAGTTCCAATGAATCCAGATTAGGCACTAGGACGTGGCCATATGGTGCCCATGCCACCAACACCTCTGCCAGATAAGGTGTTGGCGCACTAACTATTCGACATAATGCCTAAATGTGTGAGATGCACGTGAGTGCTGGGTTTAGGCATGAGAAATTCCCAGAATCCAGGTTCAATCATTCTGGGTGCGTTTTAGCGAGCATAGACAACAAATAATTGGGAGAAACTTCTAGGGAGTGATTCCAACTCAATTTTTGGGCAAACTAGGTGTAGGAAGAGCCCAAATAGGGGTTTTTGGACGTTTTGGGGCCATTGAAGCCATCCATTTCTCATTCTGAGCATTGTAAATCAATGATTTTGACACTTTGAGAATTATTGAAAATGATCCATTGGAAGTTGGACCAGAAGATGTATCCCAAGAGAGGGGTGAACTCCTTTATCATTTTGCTATGTTAATGTGTGTATTTTGATGGTTTTTTATGATTGTTTATGCTGCTCATGATTAAGTAAAAAAACTCATTAATTTTTATGTGTTTGTAACTTGATCCTATTACCTAAGAACATACAAATCTCACTTTCAGTTTTAAAGAGACTCAAGCCTTACATTTTCAGATCAGTGCATTTAATGAAACATTCTAGAAATTTGTGTATGTATAGTAGGGATGCTACCTATGATAGGGAGATATTGAGAGGTTTTAGGGATGATATGTTAAATATGTGTTTTTGATAATATCATTGTGGTCTTGTGATAGGTTTATTTTGGGTTGCTAACATATTTTGTTTAGCAAGTTGTTCTAGGAGCAATGATATGACTACATTTAGTCTTAGATATGAATACAAATTTAAATTTCCCTCTAACTTCATCCCATGGAAGTGTTAAGCATAGATGATGTTGGAAGACCATGATATTTGGTATTCTATGGAGATGGTAGAGACTATCAATCATTTGTTGTTAGTATAACATAAAAAGAAGATGACGAAGACAAAGTGGATCAATATCCCTCACATAATTATAAATACCATGAGAAATGATATATTTGATGCTATCATCACTCTATATTAGAGTGAGAGAATGAATTTAAATAGTCTATTTTTGAATAAGCTTAAGACAACACAAAAGAGAAAGATATATATTGTAGCCATCTACTTGATGATTACTAGTGAACTCCATGATCATCTTGTAACAATTTGAGAAAGGGTGAAGATTGAAAAGCTAGTTCCCATAGACTTAAATGGGTTTTCTTATATGTATCCTTTTGTTAGAGGGGTCTATGCCCTAGAAACGTTTCCCACCTTTAAAAAGAATAGAGGAGGAGAAAAATCTTACCATAATAAACAATATGAAGAAGGGAAACAATAAGGAGGACCCAAGAAAGTTTGAAAAGGGGAGAAAGGGGATTCATATTCCAATAATTAGGGAAATAAGGTCCTTAACCATATCAAGTGTTTAATGTATAATATGTTTGGCCACTATGCTTCTCAATCTCATGAGACAAAGGGGAAGGGAAAGTAAAAAACAATAGAAGTATTTTATCCAAGTTTGAGACACTTTTATCCATTGTCTCATCCCTTTATTCTAACACCATTTTTGGTGTTGGATGTTGTGTGGACAATGAAGATTCCAAACATATGGACTCTAATGATAGAGCCTTTAGTAAAATTCAAGAGTTGGAGGAAGGAATGCAGGTAAACTTCATGATGATGCCACATATGTAGTAGTAGGATTGGGATATATCTCATTGCATATTCCATCAAGTGATATAATTGATATTACTAGTGTTTTTTATGTACCTAGTTTAACTAAGAATCCCCTTTGAATTTTAGTAATGATGGACTAAATTAGGATTTATTGTTGAGTTTGATGACTATCATGTCCTCATGTGAAAGATATGCCTAGATCCTAATTGGTTTTTTGCCAATGGTATTTGAGAGGGTGGTGTGTACAAGATTCAAAGAGATCCTGTGACAGAGCGAGTGCATGAAAATGATAACTTGTGTGAGATTTCACACAAGAGGGTAGGTCGCTTTCACTATGAAGTGTTGCCAATATTGAAGGACATAGTTCAAGGATTGCTGAAATTAAAGGTTAAGAATAAAGTAAAGTGCAAGGGATTTGTACTCAGTAATCATGTGAAGGATTATTTTCCTAGAGGAAAACATGGGTTAAGATATATTATTTCCATACTCCTTATTAGGTAAAATATAGTATGTTTCATTCATTGATCATTCCTATACGAAGTCCTAGGTTTACTTTAGGAAAACCAAGGATGGGGTCTTAGGGAAGTTTCAAGAGTTTGAGGCTCTTGTAGAAAATCAAATAAGAAAGAAGATTAAGATGGTATGTTCTAAAAATGGAGAGGGTTATACCTTTGAGGATTTAAATACTTTTTATAAGTAAGTAGGAATTAAGGAGGAGTTAATAACACCCTAAAACCATTATTAGACTGGGATTATAAAGAGGAAGAAAAAATCCATAATACAGATAATCAAATCCATGATTCATGATCTAGATATACTCATGTGTCTCTAGGAATAAGCATGTATTACAACTATCTACAATTTGAACACGTGTCCTCATATTTTTGAAGGAAATGACACTAGAAGAGGCCTTTTGTTTCACCTTTTTTCAGGTTATTTTCTCCTTGTCATTTTCAGAATCTAAAAATGGTATGATATCCTTGTTTAGGGGCCATCACTCATTTATTTAGTTGTTACCCAATGTAGGTCTTCTTCAAGTATAATATTTGAAGCAGATATATGAATAGAAGACTAGTATGTAGAAGGTTATGACACATTAGATTTTACAAATATTAGTTATGTTGGCCCACTTGCATATTGGTTGATCCCAACTTAAATTTTTTTGATGAAATTTCAAGGGAATGACATTAGAAAATACCAAATATATCATAAAATGCCACTTTATCTAATTCATATCATAATATTCATCAAGGATCTCATACTATCCATCAAGGATCATTGCATTGATGAACTTCCTCACCTTGTGCCTTTGCTAGTTATTTGTCGATGCACTCCTTGTCATAGATTGATACCACACGAGGTGGAATCATGTGTAAGGTGGTTAGTTGTTGTAATTATTGAGTGAAGTATCTAATATGTTTACTCATATGAAAATGAACTTCAATATTGAATATTATTGGCATTAAATAGTGCTAGAGCTAACTTGAGTTAAAATATATGATACACATTTTTGGGACATTTCTATTTTTTTGCTAGGAATATTTTCCACCATTTTTTTTTAGATTTCTTTTATGTCCTATATATTCACAACAAACACGATTAAAACCAATTTAATATGTTCAAATCAATTATCCTTACTAATCAATTAGTTGCAACAAGCCATTTCGAGGCCGAGTTGAAATATTTTTTGCAGTTCCCTTGGGAATTAGGTGGTCCTAGAACTTACATGTTCTAACCTCATATCTCTAATCCACCAATTCATCTTTATTCCAATGAGCCTACTTTTTAGAGAACTTTGAAAGTGATTTTCCTTTTTTTGAGAGAGTCCTTTTTTTCTTGGAGACTTTTTTTTTTTTTTTAATTTGAACAATTGTTTCCATTATTTTGTTGTAGTGGCTTGTTTTGAGGCTTGAGCCATAGTGAATTTTTTAGATCCCTTACTAATTTGGTGGTTGTAGAACTTGTCTATTCTAAACCAAAATCTCTAGCCACCAATTCTTATTTTATGCTATTGAGCTTACCTTTAGAGACCTTTTTCACTTGACTCCTTTTCAATTTGAAGAATTGTTGCAAGTACTTTTTCCATTTTCATTGTTTTTTTTTGTATGATATTTCTTTTACCCTAGATAAGTTCTGCATCTTTATTTACATTCACATTACCATGTTATAAGCCACCAGTACTAGAGGTGGAGGATAAATGGGCAATTAAGGTAATGTTAGTTCATCTTATTGTCTCAGAGTTAATTCAGTAGAATCATGGGCACAAAAATGTTTATATGTCTTTTCCATCGCCAATGTTATAAACTTTTTGATTGTGGTATTCAATCGTCTTTCTAGAAATCTAAACAAATTGAATTTTTGTGCATCCACAATCTGCAAAAACGATATCTTTATACAAACCAACAAAGCAAGTGTTCTTTTGAGATACTAGTCATTGATTAGTGGCCACATTAGTAACCTAGATATTACTTTGATTATAGTAGTATTAACCAACCCTCCATGATGATCCATTCTCTCCTTAAGAAACTCCAATTTATAAGCTACCTTTTGTAATGAAAATATTCCTCATATAGTTGAGGTGGCACTCCATCTCCCATGCTATGCCCATAGAATATTTTTATATATCTCATGCCTACATTTAGCAATAGATGCATACATGTGAAATTTTTTTCTTAAAGGTGAAGGTATTTGTTGACAAGCGAGGATTGTTTGTATGCCATGTTATGCATTGTTCGTATTGTTGGCCAAGCATCCATGCTTATTTCCTTTTGTTTATTTTGTGCAAGTAACATGGCATGGTACATCAAAAGGTAGCCTTAAAATATGAAGTAGTTGGGATAAAGTAAGATATACTAATGTTGGAGGTCACATCTTCATCCTTGATAGATTCCACATCCATTTTATCGATTAATTTTAGAAAAAATATTGAATTCCCTTCTGCCACCAAGGTAAATATGCCCTCATTCCAATGCTACACAACATCTTTTCCATTAATCACTGTCTTCCCACCAAAGTTGGATATGGGTTTTTTTTAGGTATTTTTATAAGTGGAAATATGCATAATTCTTATGCCTACTGTGGTCACAGATGATACCTACATATGACCAATAGGTTGTAGCTCCATTTGATTGGCTAACAAGATTGAATATCAAGGAATTAACAATTGAGGCAAATTTAACCATTCTCATATCTTTCAAGGGAGAATATTAACACTCGATTCCCAATCCATGATAGTTTCGAAAATAGTTTGTCCGAGAATTTGTGTTGGCATGCTTGTGCTAACATTATTGTTCTATACATTTGTATAATGAAAAAACTCTACCTTGTGCTTGGTCTTGGACATTCCTAATGTTGGCACTCTGGTGTAGATTCAAGAGAATGTTGAGAATGCTTTTTCTAATTTAAAAAATTGCATCCCATTGAACATTATAACAATTCCTTTATTGGAAGTCAACTCTCTTAGTACTTTACTTTTGTTATTCCAAGGTCAAATTTATCACTTTCAATCACAAAGGTTGTCTTGGAATTTTTGAATTTTCATACTCTTAAAGGGGAGTTTTCCTTTTTCTAATTTTACGAGTTTTGGTCAAACCATTGAGAAATCAAGTTGCATTTTGAAATCTAATTGATGTTCCTCTACGATATGTCATATTTGAACTAATAAAGGTCCTTAATTTTCCTTGGAGACAATTTTTTGTCCTTGATTTGCAGGTAATGCCTCTTATAAGTTCATATAGTTCCCATTTATTTGATCCAAAATATATGAAAAAGAAAGGTGATGACATTTTCAATGTTAGACTGTGAGTGATTAGACAATCACCAAGTCTGAGATAACCTTCTTATGAGTTTTCATCCTTATCTACTGATGAGGTATCATCCTTATCCACTGATGAGTTGTTAGTGAGATATAGATGTAGGGGTGGTCATACATGCACTATAAATTGATATCATTGGATGAATACATGTGTTGAATATGGATTTTTCACCAATTCTTGTCTTGTGTTGTGCTTTGTCTATTTCTTAACATGGTATTAGAGCTTATTGAAAATGGGTTGGGTTGAGTTATTTATGAGTGTGTAGTTTAGATTCCTTCACTCTTGTTTCTTCAAATCCATTATTGGGCGTGACATCTATAGTATATTCCCATGGTAGGGTGGAAAATTGCTCGTACACAACCAATTTTTTGGAGTATATTATGTTAAAACATAAGCGCTCTATTTGTTTCTATGAATATGCAATTTAATGGTATTCAATATTTCCCTCCTCTATTTCATATTCCCTGTCTTTGTCCCATCCATTCAAGGGATATAATAAATAACAAACTTATTTGTTTTCAGTGATTCTAAAAAAGGGTAATATTCTAGATTTTCTAAAAGAAGACCAATTCTATCTTCTCACTCATTAAAGAGTAACTCACTAAGGTTGACACTCAAAGAACTAATAAGGAAGGATAAAACAAGAAGTAGAATTGGATTTCAATTTGTCACTCTACCTTACTTTTATTATTATGGTGGGGAGAGGGGTTTGGTAAGGGGAGGATGTCTCGACTTAAGTTGTAGATATAGAAAGCTTCTTTCTTGTGATGGATTATATCTAGTTATTTTAATGAATGTGATACTTCATTGACATACATTTAAACCATTCCAATCCTATATGGAAGGCCATCCCTACTTTAATATAGTGAAATGGTCTATGAAAAGTGGATGAGAGGTGAACATTTATATGTTTGGATTAAGGTGTCCAACATTCCCTTAAAATTCTACTTACTTTGACAACCTCTTCCTAATTATAATACATAAGTTAGGTATGAGATATTTGTTACCTCTTTATTCCCTTTTATTTTAATGGTATCTGTATTTTGTATTGATAAAATGAGGAATTACCCCATAATTGATGCCATTAGACATAGACTCAATCCTAAGGCCAACTAAGGAGAAAAAACATCACACACTAATTAATCTATGAGTCAATCATGAAAACAAACATTCTCACAAAGAAGCACTTGTTGGTGATGGAATCCAACATCGCATGATCAATGCATGAATGGGGATGAGTTTCGACGGGTGGGAAAGTTACGTTGAAAACCTGCTTAACGAACTAACACCCTAGTTCAAGTTACCTCACAGAGTAGTGGGAATCCCTCCAAGGAGTCCGAGTGAGTCTAGCCGACGCCGATCCCAGGTACAACACCACATTCCCTGTGTTATCACCTTGGGTAGGAAGTCTAAAATATTATGGCCTCTATGGTACCACCTACTATACCAAAGTAGAGGGGGGATATTTGAAAATTGACAAAAAGACCAACAAATAAGGGTTGATTATTCTATTGGCCCCAATGAAACCTCATGCTTTACCCTTGTGTTAGAAGGGCTTCCCAAATTCAGTGATATAACAACTAGATTTCACTCCCTAACTCAAAGATTTATTTATTTTTAGTAGCTTTGGAAAGTTATTCTCACAATCCTATTCCAAATATCTACACCTAATCTAATATGGGTTTGAAGAGCCCTAGAAAAGTTTCTAGATAAATTTTAATTAGCACTTGATTTTAGCCTGTTGTTACTCAAAGGAGTGGTCGTGAAACTAATGGTGTTTCGAATCGACTCTTTAAACCACGCAAGAGGAAAATGAAATTCAAGAATTTCAACTTTAATGAAAACTAGCTATGGGAAGGAGCAAGAGGTTTTAAGAAAATAAATAATTTCTTGATAGATTACTATGTGTGCACTGCTAATGACAAAAAGTATGATCTAATTATCGAGATAATTGGAAGAAAAATTCCCAAATTTTAAAAATACCATGAAAATGTCATAGTTCACTTAGTACACCTATACAACATTGAATCAAATGTCATCATTTCTAACATAGTAAACTTTTATGATTATAGATACCACCATACACATATTAAATACTCATAAGGATCACGAGGGCTTCACCTTCTTGACCAATATCTTATCACATTCATTCACATAAGGATTTCAAATTTTTATGTTCTCTGGAAATTCTTAACCTTGCAAAGACATAAGAGGTGTAAACATGGTGGTATTAGTACCCAAGAAATTTATGTTCCTAAAATACAAAGTTTAAAAAAAATCTTTAAGTAGGGAATGGATAGTGACAACAATTACCATGAGAGTACAACATTCAAGCAAAGTTGAAAGAGAGAGGAGACAAGAGGTGAGAGGATACTACACTAGAGTTGAACTAGTGAAGGAAAGAGAAGTGAGAGAAAAAAACTATTATTAGGGAGGGTGAAATTTGGAAATGCCAGCCTACAATTAGTGAGGGCATTAGAGGTGGAATTATCATGAGGTGACATCAATGAAGACATGAAGCAATGATGTTAAAAGGAAACATCAAAGGAATTGATGATGGTGAGGTAATATTATCAATATTTTGGAAAGGAACCATTGAAGGCACTAATAGTTGTAAGGTGACATTAGTGAGGGCATGTGCCATTGATTCTAGAAAGGCACTATTGAAGGAATGAGGTGAAAATATTAGCATGGGGATGAAAAATGAACATAATTAGGAAACAACATTAATTAAGCACCATCGAAGGTAGGAGGAAAGCGTTGAGAGGAAGGGAATTTCATGGAAGTCAGGGTGACCTTATAGCTATAGGCTACAGGATTCAACCGCCAAATATAACCTCTTAGGGAATATAGCAAGGGAGTGGTGACTAGTATCAACTAAGGAATGGCATCTTGAATTTAACCCTACTCAATACAATGAACTAAAGGGAGACAATCAAAGATGAGCGAATCGAGGAAATAGGTGGTCAATAAGAGAAAAGATAAGAAAATGAAGAGAGGACTAGAAATGATATGACAATAAAGGTATGATATAAGGATATGATTAGGGGACTAGAAAAATGGAAGGGAGAAAGAAAGAAAGGAAAGTAGGTGTTACCCTAAGAATATCAAGGTGATAATGGAGGAGAAAGAGATGGGTAAGACTACCCAGAAAGAACCATCAAATGGATAGGTAGTAGGAAGGAAAGAAGACTAGATTTGTTACCTCTCTTGGTACTTAAAAATAGCACAATCGTCATGGTGTTAAGGTTGAACTTGATATCAACAAGAGTGGCTTGAATTGGTAGGGGTAGGGGTCTTCTTTCTCTTGGTGTGGGTGAACCATCCTATAAGTATCCTTTATTTGCACTTGATTTCTTTTTTTTTAATGTGTGTGAGTGATGAGTGTTCTACATCATGGAGGCTTTGTGTGTTGGGTGGTTTGGAAAGGATCCAATAGACTTGTAGTCACTTCATAATGGGAATGCTCTAGAGATATAAGTATTTCATGTATGGCTATTTATACAAGTAGGTAGTTCCTTGTCCCATGAGAGTAACTGGGGCATTTGTGATTTTATTCTTTTATTGAAGATAAATTCATTATAGGATATAAGAAGGAAAAAATATTGGCCTATAATCATAATGCATTCATTTGGATACTCGAGAAAATGTAGGGTACAAGGAAATTCATAAAAAAATGGATCACTTAAAAAAAAATACTATATACATGTGTATGAGATGATTGAACTAATGAGAATGTTGAGTTGCTTCCAGTTATAAACCCAACACATGATCCAAAACTTGATATAATTGAGTACCAAGAAGGTGTCTTGACCAAGGATCTTTTGCAGATCGAGTTTCAAAAATGTGTTAGAAATATTCCCCCGAGAGTTCTTTATGATATTTTTTCGTGGTTTCTAAATCTTGATAATGGAAGGAAGAAACTACGTATAGAAGAAAAATAATTAAAATTTGTCTCATAAAAAGAGAGAGGAATCTTTGGTCATGAAAATATACCTTCCCTTGTGTCATTTCTAGGGCTAAGGTTCTCGACCTATTTCTCCTCTGTTCGCGCCCTCTTTCTCCTATGTTCATGACCTCTCTCTCCTAGCTTGTCTGTGGCCTCTTACTCCTCTGTATGTGACCTCTTTATCGTAGTATTTCTATGGCCTCTCTCTCGGCCTAGTATTTATCTCCACGACCTCTTTCTCCAATGCCTATCGCTGGTCTGTTTTCGCAGGGTATGCTGTTGCGGGGATATAATGATGCAGGAGCATCTCTCCACATCAGCCAGTCAGCTAGCCAGCCACATCAGCATGTGCATTCAAGGCTAAAGAGAGGAGCAACCCTCATCTTCAATTTTGAATTTTAATGTAATTTATTTCTTAGGTTGGTGAGCCGTGAAGCCGTTCTTTGAACAAGCTTAGAATAGGTAGGCCCTTAATGCTTTGAAGGCTGAGATCTAGATCCAGATTTGTGGACTAGACAACCCATTCAATGTAATTGAATAGGGTAGGTAAGGTTGGAGGGAAGTGCTCTGCGAGACCCCTCATGTAAAACATATTTCATTGTAATTGTATTTGATGGGAGAGAGTTTGCGAAGAGAGAGCAGAAGAAAAGGAGCCAAGACCTTGTTACAGTCTGCGCTCACAACACCTCTGTAAAGAGACATTTTGATTAATATAAACTAGAGAAGTTTTTCCTGCATATTGTCTGTGTTATGTGAATGTCTTTGTGTGTTCTTTATGCTGTAGATGTATGCTATACATTTGCAGAGAGTTGTTTGATTCTAGGCTTGAGAGGTCTTTGAGGTTTCACACCAAGAGGGTGTGACAAAACATTGCGGGTTCTGATAGCCAGTGCATTGAAGCACTTCTGAACTCTGCGAAGTCAGACAAAGACGTGCCAGGTGGGCACAATAGCTGAAATTGATAGCTCAGAGGAAGGCCTTTGAGGTTGCTGAACACCTCAGGAGGCAAGGCTGTGTAGGAGGAACACACTTGCAGACATAATCTTTGAGGAGTTCTGTAAGGCTCTGCCAGGTGGGCATTGAGCAGGTGCATAGAGTGCACAAGAGAGATCATAACTGTTGGATATTCTGTAAGAAGATACTCTTCTAGGTGGGAATTGAGTAGATGTACAGATAGGCATAGAGGGGAAAATAACTCTTTGAGTTCTATGATTTAAGGAAGAATCCACCGAAGGATCTTCGTAGGGTTATTGAACACCCTGAAGGACTCAACAATCAGGTTGCTTGAGCTGAAAAGTGCCAGGAGGGCATTATATTCTCCATCTGAAGGAGAAGGGAAAAAAGGATAAAATCCCTTGGGGGTCTGAGTATTTGAGAAGCTCAAAAGAGATAGCACCATATGTGTGAAGAATCTACAAGGAGTGAAGGAGTCAAAGAATCCTTCAAGGATTCGGGAGAAAAGATCAAGAAGAGCCATAGCTGTCGTCGGATCAACTGAGAGATTCTGAGCCGTTGGATGAATTCACGTCCAGGGAGTAGCAGGAGGAGCACAAGAGTCGAAGAGATTCTGAGCCATTGGATCTCGTTCAGAATCACCGACAGTCGTTAGATATGTCAAGAGTTGCACGAGGATTAGACCTCATGCATAAGAGCAGTAGAAGCGAAGTCCTTAAGGGGTTGTATCGGGATATCGACATTCAGGAGTTCGGGGGTCCGGAGGATGAGAGTCCAGGCATTCGACATCCGAAGTCTCGAAATTGCGAAAGAATCTGAGCTGTCTAATTGGATGGACACGTGTCACAAGATCCTCTCTATCCGAGATTCAGACATCTGGGTTCAGAAGAGGAAGTATTTTGACTTCGCAAGTAGCAAAGTCGCGAAGAGGATCAGGACCGTCCATCTGGGAGTGGACAGGTGGCATACTCGCCGACACGGAGGTCAGACCTTCATTGACCAATTCGGGGTTTCGGGGGTTGAAGAGCTGAAAGTTCAACATCCATATTTGCAAAGTCATGAAGTCTGAAATTCTAAAAGGTTGGAAGTTCCATCGTGGGACTCGCGTTGACGATGTGTCGGAATCTCGCCATTTTGGCATATGGGAGGATAAGGGGTTGAGGCCTTTGTTTGGAAAGTCCTGAAGCTGTGAAACTGCAAGAGAATCGCAACCATCTGCTAGGAGGAGGATAGGTGGCAGAGATCAAGGGATCTCGCGAACTCGGAGGTTCATAGGGTGAGAGCCCAAGAGCTAGGTGATCTGAGTCGCGAAGTCATGAAGGCACAAGAGGCAAGAAGCACTGGCATTTAAGCCTAGCCAGTGGTCACACACCAAAGGTGCTGATAGAGAAGTGACTGTAACCATTTTGCGATCTCGAGTATTGTGGATTTGAGAAAGAAGAGTCAGGAGTCACGACTCACGAACTCGCAAGATCGTGAAAAGGACCTCTGGATCTATTGAATTGGTATTCCAGCGAGGAATCGAAAGAGCTGATCCAGCTCAAGGGGGATAAAGAACGATCCTATGAGCGGATCTCGACCCTAGGGCTGATAGGGGGTCTGCGTTGGTTTTTGGTATCAGAGTGGGAACTCTGTTTGTATATTTGAAGCAGAGGGAGAAGGCAAGAGAAGACAGAGTGCTGGAGACTTTGTAGAGGATTGTTTGCAGGTAAGCAACAGTCCATAGACAGTAAGAAGGACTGTAGGAGAATCTGAAACACTTAGGGTTTCAGAGTGACAACAACAGATTTTCCATCAGGGCAGACACGAATAGCAAGATGGCTACTAAACGCCATACGAGTGCTGGAAGGAAAGGCCCATAGATGATGAGTGAAGCTGAATGGGATGAAGAACGTGAGGATGGATGAACTTGCATTGGAGATGCAGCATAATGCAAGGTCAAGATGGGTGTATGAATGGCCCATGGGGAAGTCGAAGGTAAAATGGCCAGTTAAGCAGCTGATGGTCATAAGGCAGTGTAGACTGTTGAGAAGGTGGTCGAGGCATGCTAAAAACCTCAATAGACCATAGGAAGGGGTTCAGATATTTGAACCAGAGACTGGGAGAAATCTCAGTGATGCTGAGAATCAAATGGGATCAACTGAAGATCTCAAGAACTGCCAGGAGGATAGAGAATAAATTTCTGATTTCCAGGTGATAAAAGAGTTGAGATTAGTTGAGGATCTCACATATTGTCATGAGGACAGCCAGGAAATTTCATAGTGCCAGGTGGGCAATGGATCGATATCGCTGCGGGATCTCATGGACTACTAGGAGGGCATCAGAGAGTTTTCAATTTTCTAGGTGGGAATGAGAACATAGATGGGACTGCTTGAAAGTCTCATGGGCTCGGAGGTAATTTTAATTCAGCCTAAGGTGCTAATAAAGATGGGATTAGTTGATCTCATAGTCTGCCAAGGAAGCAATAGGAAAATCCCATATTGCCAGGTGGGCACGGGTAAGCAGGTGAGGCTACGTGAGAGTCTCATGAACTCAAAGGTGAGTTTGGATAATCATATGCAGCTGAAAAAGGAGGAAGATCTGAGGAATCTTCTGATGATTGGAGGAATTCATATATTCCTGCCACATAGCCCAGAGGAGGCCAAAATCTGTGTTACAGATGAGGCAACAACAACAGAAGTAGGACAGCTAGCTGAGACTATTAGAGAAGAATTGGAGTAGGTATTTGAGACTACCCAAGCAGAAAAAGAAGATGAGCATTCCGAGGAATGGCTCAATATTTTCAGCTAGGAAACTGAAAAGAATACAACATTGGGGCTTGCAGAAGTGGAGGAAGAGGAAGAAGCAAACATCATTAGTTTGGCTGAAATGTATGAACAGATTGAAGCCCTAGAGAGAAGGGTGATAGTGTAGGGCATGCACATCCAACAGGACAAGTTGGAAGCAGATGAAGAAGGCATGGGATATCACAATGATCTATCCAATTGCAGAAAAGTTTTGCAGCTAGAGAGACTGCATGAATAGGGCCAACCACTGGAGCAGCTGGACGAAGTGATCGAGGGGATTAGGGAGATGATGTTAGAGTCAGTAGAAACTGTCAGCAAAGTGAAGTTGAGCATAAGGAAAGAAGTAGCAGTAGCAACGCAGAAGCACCAACAGGGAGATGGAGCAGATGAACAAATCTAGAAGTTTGTTTGGGATCCTGAAGGATTTCAACAACTGAGATGGGAATCTCATGAGAAGGAGTTCATGGATTTTTCACCTGAGGAGTATGATGCAGAAGCATCTCTCCACATCATCTAGTCAGCAAGCCAACCATGTCAGCGTGTGCATTCAAGGCTGAAGAGAGGTGCAACCCTCATCTTCAATTTTGAATTTTAATGTAATTTATGTCTTAGGCTAGTGAGCCATGAAGCCATGATTTGAAAAGGCATAGAGTAGGTAGGCCTTTAATGCTTTGAAGGATGAGATCTAGATCCAGATTTGTGGACTAGACAACCCATTCAATGCAATTGAATATTGTAGGTGAGGTTGGAGGGAAGCGCTCTAAGATCCCCCTCATGTAAAACATCTTTCATTGTAATTGTATCTGATGGGAGAGAGTCCGCGAAGAGAGAGCAGAAGAAAAGGAGTCGAGACCTTGTTATAGTCCATGCTCAGAACACCTCTGTAAAGAGACATTTTGATTAATATAAACCAGAGCATTTTTTCCTGCATATTGTCTGTGTTATGTGAATGTCTTTGTGTGTTCTTTATGCTGTAGATGTATGCTAGACATTTGTAGAGAGTTGTTTGATTCCAGGCTTGAGAGGTCTTTGAGATTTCACACCAGGAGGGTGTGACAGAATGTTGCGGGTTCTGATAGCTAGTGCATTGAAGCACTTCTAAACTCTGTGGAGTCAGACAAAGATGTGCCAGGTGGGCACAGTAGCTGAAATCGATAGCTCAGAGGAAGGCCTTTGAGGTTGCTGAAAACCTCAGGAGGCAAGGCTGTGTAGGAGGAACACAGTTGCAGACAGAATCTCTGAGGAGTTTTGTAAGGCTTTGCCAGGTGGGCATTGAGCAGGTGCATAGAGTGCACATGAGAGATCAAAACTGCTGGATGTTCTGTAAGAAGATACTCTTCTAGGTGGGCATTGAGTAGATGTGTAGATAGGCATAGAGGGAAAAATAACTCTTTGAGTTCTGTGATTTAAGGAAGAATCCACCAAAGGATCTTCGTAGGGTTATTGAACACCCTGAAGGACTCAACAATCAGGTTGCTTGAGATGAAAAGTTCCAGGAGGGCATTATATTCTCCATCTAAAGGAGAAGGGAAAAAAGGATAAAATCCCTTGGGGGTCTGAGTATTTGAGAAGCTCGGAAAAGATAGCACCATATGCGTGAATAATTTGCAAGGAGTGCAAGAGTCGCAGAATCCTTCAAGGATTTGGGAGCAAAGCTCAGGAGGAGCCATAGTTGCCGTTGGATCAACTGAGAGATTTTGAGCCGTTGGATAAGATTTCATGTCTAGGGAGTAGCAGGAGGAACACAAGAGCCGAAGAGATTCTGAGCCATTGGATCTCATTCAGAATTGTCGACAGCCGTTAGATCTACCAAGATTTGCACGAGGATTAGACCTCATGCATAAGAGCAGCATAAGCGAAGTCCCGAAGGGGTTGTATCGGGATATTGGCATTCGGGAGTTTGGGGGTCTGGAGGACGAGAGTCTGGGCATTCAACATCTGAAGTCCCAAAATTGTGAAAGAATCTGAGCCGTCCAATTGGAAGGACATGTGTCACAAGATCCTCTCTATCGAGGATTCAGACATCGGGGTTCATAAGAAGAAGTCTTTTGACTTTGCAAGTAGAGAAGTCGCGAAGAGGATTAGGACCGTCCATCTAGGAGTGGACAGGTGGAATACTCGCTGACATGGAGGTCAGACCTTCATTGACCGATTCGAGGTTTTGGGGGTTGAAGAGATGAAATTTCAGCATCCAGATTCGCGAAGTTGCGAAGTCCGAAATTCTAAAAGGCGGGAAGTTCCAACGTGGGACCCGCATTGATGACATGTCAAAATCTTTCCATTTCAGCATATCGGAGGATAAGGGGTCGAGGCCTTTGTCCTAAAAGTCTCGAAGCTGCGAAAACATGAGAGAATCGCAGCCATTTTCTAGGAGGAGGACAAGTGGCAGAGATCGAGGGATCTCGCAAACTCAGAGGTTCGCAAGGTGAGAGCCCAAGAGCTGGGTGCTCCGAGTCATGAAGTCGCGAAGGCACAAGAGGCGAGAAGCACTGGAATTTAAACCTAGCCAGTGGTCACACACTGAAGTTGCTGATAGAGAAGGGGCTATAACCATTTCACGATCTTGGGTATCGCGGATTTGAGAAAGAAGAGTCGGGAATCATGACTCATGAACTTGTGAGATTGTGAAAAGGACCTGTGGATCTATCGAATTGAGATTCCAACGAGGAATCGAAAGAGTCGATCTGGCTCAAGGGGGATAAAGAACGATCCTGTGAATGGATCTCGGCTCGAGGGCTGATAAGGGGTCTGTGTCATATGAGGGTCGATCTCTTTCTCTATCACAGGTATATGAGGGCCGCTCTCTTTCTCTACTGTGGGTATATGAGGGTCGATCTCTTTCTTTGTCATGAGGATACAAGGGATGATATCTTTCTCTGTCATGGGGATATGAGGGAAGATCTATTTCTCTAGTAGATATGGCCACGGGTCTGCTGTCAAAAGGATACGACGAGAGCTATGATATGTTGCTGTGGGGATATGGATCAAATATGGGCACGGGGGTTTTGGGTTTTGATTTTATGTTTTATGTTTTAAGTTTTATTATTGTTTTATGTTTATTTATTTATTATAAATTTATAATATATATATATATGCATATATAATTTATAATAAATATTATAAATTATAAATATTACACATTACACATTTACACATTTACACAATATATAATATATAATAAATATGAGGTCACAAATATGTTGAGTTTCAGTTACATGAAAAAATAAATGCAACCTCCAACCAAACTCTTGTCAGACATTTGGCTTAGGTTGATGGACAGTTGGTAAGGATTTTTGGTTTTCATTGATGTCAACCATTGGAGAGTGATATTGTATATTGATGTCAACCCTTGGAGAAAGTCCATTAGCGAATTCTGGTAACACAAAGGTTTGAGTAATGAACCCAAGTTTGTTTGATGTATAATGGTATGAGTTTTGATACATTTGTAGGTAAGACTATTCTAGATGGATAGTACATGTCATTCCATTTCTGGTGGTATGTGGAACATCACATAACTCCTCACAGTTTGAGAGTTATGGCCTTACAAAGTTGGAGGACCCTCATATGTTGGCTTGAAGCCCAAAAAGGTCAAAGAAGTCAAAGTGCTTGCAAAGAAGAAATTATTTAAATAATAAAGTGAATTGACAAATTCAAATATGATTATTTAAATAATAAAGTGAAGTGACAAAATCAAACATGATTATTTAAATAATAAAGTGAAGTGACAAAGTCAAAGAGGATTATTTAAATAATAAAGTGAAGTGACAAAGTCAAGGAGGATTATTTAAATGGAGAACTTTCTAATTATGGAAAGTGGTTATAAGAAGGTTAACCCTAAAATGAGGAAAATGGGTTAAGTAGTCAAGTGGCTATTGGATATATGGACAAGTGTAAAATTGGGCAAAGTTAGACATAGGTGACTATGTGGACAAAGTGGTCTAGAAGATGCTTCTAAGGAAGCTACATGAACGTATAAATAGGAGGCAAGGCTCTCTCATTTGAATCACACTTGAGAATATTGAATATCTACAGGTAAATGAGGTAACCAAAGGATATCTAAGCCAAATTTCAGAGGGAAGGTGAAGTAAAGAAGGTCGAAATTCAAGGGAGGATAAATTCTCTTGATGATGCTTTCTAAGGTATGTTATTTACAGGTCATCTCACCATTTTTACAATATCTTTTTTTCTAGAATGATTCAGACCATGAAATTGGGAGGCCATTGAGAAAACATATCCCAGTAGCTGTGGTACAAATTTTAGCTTGTGTTTCATTGTATTTTTGGAGTTACACTCCGTGGAAAATAGGGTTTGTGGCTAGTCCTGAAACTAGTCTAAAACAAGTGTTTCAGGTAAAATTGTCATAACTTATCCATAACAGATCCAAATTCAGAAAGAACAAATGTGTTGGTTAGAGTACAGTCTATAGTATTCTATGTAAAATTTTCAGATCCATACAAAAAATATTCCGTGTGGGGTATGCTCTACAAGTTCGCTCTCTAGAATAAGCCAGAATTCAACAAGGTATGCCATTTTTGCTATAACTCCTTTTCTGAGAGGTTCCAAGTAGTGACACCTGGAGGAATTGTATAAAACACATTGAAGAAAATTTTGTACTATTTTCAGATTGTTATTCATTACAGGTACATAGTTATGATTATTTCAAGTTATGGTTGTTGACTAATCCAAAACTAGCCATGTGAGACTAAAGTAAAGTTTGATGAAAATGCTAGTCTCTTGTTGTTAAAGTTAAGGAAGGTTTGAAGGTATGTGATCATATACATTAGGTCTATTACATAGTTACAAATTAGATTTGGATGATGAAATTGATGAGGGCTTTTGGTTGAGGTACATGTTGGGTACATGGTTGAGACAAGTAGTTGATGGGTTGGCACATACATGAAGTGTATAGTTGATGATGTTGGTACATATTGATGAGTCATAGTTGATGAATAGTTGATGCATGATTGGTACATACTTGGTACATGGTTGGAGGCACTTGTTAGTAGTATTGTTGACACATGGTTTATGAATGATGTAACATACTTGTATTGGTATATTATTAGACACACATATTGATCTTGGTGATGATTATGAGTTGTTGTGTTATGCTTGGTTGATGCACATGTTTGAGATTTGTCTTGGTGATTGATCTTGGTGAGTAGATATGATTTGGTTTATAAGATTGATGAGACGTGTTGTTGTGATAGGTTTTTTGGATAGGTTGATGTGACAGGTTATTCATACATGTTTGGTGCATGGTGGATGCACTTATTTATAGTACAGGTTGATTACATGTTGTTTGGTACAGGTTGGTGCATGGTTGATGCACTTTTTTATGGTACAGGTTGATGCATGATTTATGCATGGTTTAGGTTATTGGTACAGGTTGTTTGGTGCAGGTTGATTGGTACATGTTTACAACAGTATATCCCACAGTGATAGTGTGACAATGGTTCCATCATTCTACTTATATACCAGGGTGGTTGGAAGGGGCAAGGACAGGTGGTTGTAGCCACCTTCTGGTTGTATCCGAAGAACATAGGGGGTTGTAGCCTCCTTCTTGTTGTATCCAAAGAATTGGGGAGTTGGAGCTTCCCTCAGGTTGTAGCCTCCTTCCAATTGCAGCTGGAAAACAAAGGAAGTTGGTGCTTCCAATGAATGTAATTATTAAATACATATAAGAAAAATCATTCTGTGGTTTTCTCCCGCTTTGGGTTTCCATGTAAAACACTAGTGTACTGTGTATGTGTGTGATTTCTCATTTGTTCATTGTTTATTTACTCTGCAAATATTGGATGATAATGCTACATTGATATAACACTTGCATTTTATGGTGAAAAATGATTACATTGCTCTATTACTGATTCAACCTATTAGAAAAACATGACTGCAGAGCAATAAAATAAAACAAATGCGGAAACAAAACACAGAAGATACACAATACAAGAGAGACACAGATTTACGTGGTTCACCCAGTGTGGTCTACGTCCACCAAAGAAAGTGCCAGGTCCTTCCTTTATTATTATCCAACAAATGAAGGGATACAACCTACAACAAAACCCGCTGTAACTTCCTCTTCTTCATCTCACAGTCTCCTCTCAGAATACAATATTCACAATCAACCATAGCCGCAATACATTTCCCTCATAAAAGAGGGTTGCATTCTAAGGAAAAAAACCCTATCATAATCTCCATCGTTAGATCTGCAACCTTATAATGAACGGTGCAGATTTACAATGAAATTACAATATACATTTACAAGGAAATTTTTCCATCGGGGGCTTCACCCCTGAACCCCCGCTGGGGGCCCGCTTTCACTCCCCCGCATGGAAGAGTGTACATACTTATGGGGTGTAAATGCTTCATGGGGTATAAACACGGCTGAAAGAAAGGACCTATGAATCAAGAAGATAATCAGGCTCCACAACCAACACAACCCCCCCTCTTAGTAATCCAACAACTCTCACCATTATGGAAAGACTAGACAATTTCAATCAAATAAGAATTTCATTGTCATTGAACATAGAACATCCAAATAAAAAGATGATGTTTGTGAAGCTCACATTTTGACTATTTTGACCCACTTCTCCCAATATCATTAATAAAAACTTATATGAGTATTCATTGGACACCCAATCTAATATGGAGTAGACACAATCTACTAGTCATACATATGCTCAAAATCAACATTCTAAGAAGTAGTTGGTGCAAAGATAGTCCACCGAGACATTTTTTCTTATTAGTTCATCATGCTCATTGTATTATGCCAATACCTCAAAATTTTCTTAGCGTTCAAGAGACCAAATTTCAATATTTTCTTAAGCAATGGAACCACAATAGTGTATTCATTGTCCCAACTTATAAAAATAAAAAGTGGTGAAAAAATCAATAGAATCAAAGGAGGAGGCCTATTGTCCAAAGAAAATAAATCATGTCAAACAAAATGGCCTTATCAACCACATATTTCTTCCCATCAGGGACATCAATAGGATTTTGCCCAACAAAAAATGGGATTGCACATTACAAACTTCATAATTTTACATGTGCTAGCACACATTTACACAATATGGCCGTGTAAGATCTAGCAAATTATCAAAGTGATTCAAGGTACAAATTAAAGTGCACAAAATCACATACGATTCTACCAATAAAAAATTCCCATATAAGGATAAGTATTAGAAGAAATGTCATTGTTAATTAAACATAAGTAATGTTAATAACCAAATATCAATATAGAATAGAAAAACCTCAGAATAAGTACTCAACGCCTTGAAAAAGAGAGAAATTCAGATAACAAGCCTCTTCGAGGGGGAAACCTCCTTATACACCAAATAAATTTCCAAATACAATATGATTCCAAATGAAAATGTCTCCTTGGTATATATAGGCGACTAGGAGGTACAATTACAACTAATGGATCCAAGATGACTTAAATAAATAACATTACTAATGTAATATGCCCCAATTGAGGGGTAATGTGCCATTATTTAGGGCTTAACATGCCCCTCCCCTTGAGACAATTATTGTTCACAACACTTGAGTAACTATGGATGCTTCTGTATAAAAGATGTTGATTAAGGTTGGTTGTCATTGATGTCAACCCTTGAAGAAAGCCCCATAGCACAAAGGCTTGGGTAATGGACCCAATATTGTTTGATGTAAATATGAATCATTATTATTTTGTCATGGTTGATAAGTAGGAAATATGGATGAACTCCAAAGTGGTCCCCTTATGGTGAAATCCCTCACGGGAAGACGCTTTGTGGAGTAAGAGAACCCATGATTAATTGTGGAATAATGAGATGAAGGAAAGTGA
>JZKD02S1411527.1:140107-157372 GCA_000966675.3 Picea glauca
ACCTTGAAGTGCCTACCTATTAGGTAAGGGTGCCATTTCTTCAATGCATGTAGTATTTCCATCATTTCTTTCTCATAAATGGGTTTGTGTAAGTCCTTTCCCTTGAGTGGTCGACTTTCAAAAGCCAAGGGCCTTCCTTCTTACATTAGACAACACCAATTCCATTTTCTGAGGCATCACATTCTATAATAAAGGTTTTTGTGAAGTCAGGAGTGGTCAAGACAGGAGCTTTGCACATCAACTCTTTAAGTTGTTCAAAAGATTTAGTTTCCTCTAGAGTCCATGAAAATGCATCCTTATTAGTTAGTGCCATTAAAGGTGCTTCTATTCTTCCATAGTTCCAAACAAAATTGCGGTAGTAACCTGTCAAACCCAAAAATCCTCTAAGATTCTTCAATGTTTTGGGAATCGCCCAGCCCATCATGGCCTTAATCTTGTTAGGTTATACATTGAGACCTTCATGAGATACAATATGACCCAAATTCTCTACCTCCTTCACCCAAAATAAACATTTGGATGGTTTGGAATATAGTTGTTTCTCCTTTAGTAGTTGTAGCACCTTGTCAACATGTCACACATGATCCTCACAAGACGTGGTATAGATTAGTATATCATTAAAAATACTAACACAAATTTTCAAAGGAAGGGCTTGAAAATGGAATTCATCAACCCTTGGAATGTGGAAGGTGCATTTGTAAGGCCAAAAGGCATGACCAAGAATTAATAATGGCCTTCATGAGTTTAGAATGTTGTTTTTGCGATATCTTCTTCCTTCATTCTAATTTGATGATACCCTGAACAAAGATCCAACTTTTTGAAATAGATTTATCCATGTAGTTCATGTAACAATTCATCAATGACGGGAATGGGAAACTTATCTTTAATAATGATCTTGTTGAGCTCTCTATAATTTGGACACATACGCCATGAGCCATCTTTATTGAGTACCATTAACATCGATGTAGAGAAAGAACTTTGTCTAGGTCTAATAATTCCAGCCTTTAACATTTCATCAACCATATGCTCAATTTCACTCCTCTGGGCATAAGGATATTTGTACGGCCTAATGTTAGGAGGAAAAATTTCAGGAATTAGGTGAATAGCATGATCATGATTTTGAGTGGGTGGAAGACCTTTGGGAATATCTTCAAATAATTTGGAATGCTTATAGATGATCCCTTGGAGATCTAGGGGAATAGATGGCTTAGATGTTTGAACATATAGTGGGCATAGTTGTGAAATTACACCTTGATGCCCCTTTTTCAATAATTTTGTCATGCCATTAAAGATTATCACCTTACTAGGTTTCCCTGTGATACCTCTTAACTCAATTTATTTTCCTTCCAATGAAAATTTCATGAAAAGTTCTTGAAAATTAAAAACCAATGTTCCTAATGATTGTAACCATTTGATTCCTAGTAGGAAATCAACACCACCCATGGTTATAGAAATAATTGGACTATTAATTACATATTCCCCCATAGTAAGATTGATCTTATTGGATTTTCCTGAGCAATTGATAGTTCCTCCATATGCAATCATTACTTGAAACTTTGGTGCTGGATATACAAAGCAATTGAGAGCTTTGGATAATTTATAGTGAATGAAATTATGAGTACTACCAGAATCAATTAGGACTATTACATTTTTATTTTTGATATATCCTTCGATCTTGAGGGTTTGAGGAGTGCTAATTCTATCTAATGCATTACACGATATTGTGGGAGTCAAATCTTCAAAAGAAATTGCTTCTACATTTTCTTCTTGAGATGGTTCTTGTTCTTGTTCTTGTTCTTCTTCCTCTTGACAATCTATGTAGAATAATTTCTTCTCACCACACTTATGTCCCTTACTGTACTTTTTGTCACAATTAAATCATAAACCTTTTTCTTTTCTTTCCTTGTATTGTTGAGGTGTCAACCTTGTAGGTTGATGTGTTTCAGGGATGATTTTAGGGGATAAATTTCGCTCATGGGCTAATTTTCCATGTTTTTTCCAAAAACGAGATTGGCTATTTTAAAAATGATTCGCCCAAATTCTATAGGATACAATTATTTTACCTTAAAAATCTCCAAAATTTTATAAAAACTATATAAAATCCTTATAAATTTGAATATTTTTACAAACATATCGCCAAACATTTATAGTTGGCATATGAAGGATTAGTAAGATTTGCCAAGGTTTCTACATTTTAAAATAATTTTCCTTCCTTAAAATCATCCCTGATGTGTTTTAGAAGAAGGAACATTATTCTCTTGATATATGTTAGGAATGGTCCTTCTAGTAGCCATATCCATATTTTTACTTTAAACATTTCTTTCCACCCTAAATGCATTCTCCAATGATCTGGGTTCCCAAAGGCGAACCTCATGTTGAATGTTATCCCTTAAAGTTCCTATGAATACATCAATCAATTGATCATCTGGAATATTTGTTACCTTTATATTTGGTCTTTGGAAGTTCTCAATGTGCTCTGTAACTGAACCCTTTTTCTTGATATTTATCAATTGGCTAAAGAAGGTATTTCTCCTTGTATCCTCATAGTGTGCTGTAATTTCTTCTGTAAAATTTTTCCAAGTGATGAGTGATTTGCGAGAACAAAGCCATCGATACCAAAAAAATTGATTGGGTTCTAAATATAAAGAAGCAATTCATACCTTTTGTGTATGTGGAACATCATGTAGATCAAAGAATTGCTCCATCTGAAGTATCCATGTGATTGGGTCCTTGCCATCAAACTTCCTCATATCGATCTTAGGAATGTGGTTGGTCTTCAAGCCAAAGTTGGAGTTTCTCCATTCTTGATTCATATTCCTTGTGTCCTCATCATGAATTTCATGGGATACATTTTCACTTTCAGGTATCCTCTCTATTAGGAAATGTTTCAATCCTTCCATGATATCCCTTTTTAAACCATCCATCATCCCTTATAGTTCATCTTTTGTCACTGTCTTCTTTTGTAAATCATTTATGTCCCTACACATTTCTTCACCTTCATCAAGAGTCCAAGTAGGACTTTATGGAGGCTTATTTGGTGTATAAGTTACCTTTTTTGGTGGCATGTTGGCCAAGTATCACTTTTAAACCTTGATTTTGAGGTGGTTCTGCTAGACAATCTTTCTTCTATTGTATCTCCAAAATTTCATCCCTTCTGGGTATGAAAATTTCTTTTTTGTAGTTCTCTGATATTTCTTCTCTGCAATGACACAGGTCTAATCAAAATTGTACATGCCAAGTGGAATTTATGGTAACTTCCTCACAACTTTCTTATCTTTGGCCTTTCCAGGACATCTCACTTGTATAGCATGCGCCACACAAAATAATTGATATACGATTCTAAAAATTGTACCAAAAATACTACAGACTGTCCACTATCCAATGAAACTAGTCTTACTCAATTTGGATACTCTAGAAATAATTTATGATTGTTTTACCTGGAACACCTGCTTGAGACTAGTCAACAGGACTAGTCATATACCCTATCTTCCACAGGGTGTATCTACAAATGTAAGATGAACCAGAAGTTGAATTTTTTTTATCACAGATACTTTAATAATTTTTGTGAATATCCTGTGGATTTCAAAGTCTTAAAAGTCACAAAAAATATTTTATAGAGAAAATTATGCGATGAATCAATTAAGGATGATTCCAGAACCCTATATTACATAGGATGTATCTCCAAAAGTATAAGGCCTCTGAAGCTGAAATTTGAACCCAAAGTACCTTGATCCATATACTAAATATCCTACAAGGGGTTCCTTCTGAAACATCGAAGAAAAAAATTATAGCAAAAATTCCAAGGTGTCTCAGATGTAGCAACGAAGCCCCAAGACCCTAAGATTTGATACCATATGTTAAGAACCAAATATCAATATAGCATAGAAAAACCTCAAAATAAGTACTCAACTCCTGGAAAAAGAGAGAAATTTAGATAATAAGCCTCTTCGAGGGGGAAACCTCTTTATACACCACATAAATGTCCAAATACAAGATGATTCCAAATGAAATTGTATCCTTGGTATATATAGGAGACTAGGAGGTACAATTACAACTGATGGACCCAAGCCGACATAAATAAAATAACATTACTAATGTAATATTCCCTAATTGAGGGGTAATGTGCCATTATTTAGGGCTTAACAAGTAATGGATTCCAATGCTTAGAAAAACTACAAAACTAAGAAAACGGACTTTTAGTGAGATGTTGCATTAAGTTTCTCCTTCAAGAAATATAATCCACTAATCTACAACCATAGAAACCCTATATAGTGAAGACATAATTTTTTGTTGTTTTTTGAGAAGGATTTGGTTTAAGAAACTCTTCTTCCTCACTATCATAGATTGCACCATTTTCATCATCCATATTGTCATCAATATTAAGTGGAGAAACCACTATATATGTAGCCAGTAATGTTCAAGATAGGGCTCGACTATAATATAATTTTTCAAAGACACTTTAGGATAAATATCGGGGGCTCAACTATAGTATAGTTTTTCAGAGACACTTTAGGAGAAAGAAGGGTTAATAGGAGACTATGTTCAATATGGGTTACCTCATCAAACACAAGAAAATACATGTTCAAGAACGTATTTTTATATGAATTCAAATTATAATGAACCAACTTAAAATTTACATAATAAGGATGAATACATGCCTTTTAACCCTGTAAATATGCACTGCGTCTTTTGGTGACTGGAAAGAGGTGGAAATAAGGTCCCTACCATTGGGTACAAACCAACTAATAAAATTGTGTGTATAATATATAGATAATGGTAAGTCAAGTTAGGGGAATGCAATTCCACTAGGAATAATACCCTTTGAATAAGATTATTCCTTAGTTTCTTAAGCATAACATCCAACATAGCCATGGTTGCATGAGAAACAAAATACTTTTCATAGAACATAGCATGTTGTTCCTTTCTATTTTTTTATATTCGTTGATAAAATGTTGTAATGAGTGCCAAATGATTACTGTAGCCATTGTAAAGTCCTTTACTAAGGCTTCAAATTTAAATATTAAATTTATAGTCTAAATTATTTTTCTTTTCTTGAACATGACATCTAATTTCTATTTTTGTTTGCATTACAATAAATCTATTTAATTTATGTTGAAGTACTAGCAAATTTAATCAGTTTAGATATCAAATTCGCAAATTATATAATCCAAAATAGTCACAAACAGATTACACAACACAACTTTCATTCTTAACAAAATTAATACTGGTAAAATACCTCTTGAAGAAGAAGTTTTTCCCTTTCTTTCCTGTTGTTGCAAACTGCTTGAAATTGCCTCGAAACTAAATCTTTTCCTCCCAGCAAACTAGGAACAGATCCTCTCCGACTGCCTTCTTCCCTCATTTAATTCTCAACTACCCTCCCTCAACTAGGTGTCAACCACCTTATCCCCTTTTCATTAATGGGTTGATCTTCCAATACAAAATAATAATTAATAATTTATTAAACTAGATTTTATTAAACAAATATTTAATCATGAAATTAATTAATTAATTAATTAAACCAATATACATTCAACAAATATTTAATTATGACTATTAATTAATTAATTAGGGTTTTTACATACACCCACCCTTTAGGAAACTTCGTCCCAAAGTTAAAGTATTTTAGGATACAAGGGAAATGACACATGGTTCATATATTCATATCCAATAACAACATTATCAGTAAGTAAGCCAAGAAAACTCATACATACTAGTGTACTTGTGCAAGAAATGCATGTGTAGCTAGTACATACAAGTCTCATGCATGTAATAATAGCAATAACTATCACCTCTATAGTAATTTATGTATGCATCCAATCCAATCAACAAGACTATTCAATTTATAAAAGATAATAAACCAATCATTTGTTTGTGAAATCCCTTAATTACAATAATCTAGCTCAACAATGTTTATTTATACAATTATAGTTTAATTAAGTAATTATGAACATACATATATACACATTTTCTTTTTAGAAGGAAAAGCAATAAATTCCACCATAAGACAAATCTCCATACACTCTCAACTATTTCTATTCATTCTTCCTCCCTAACTTACTTCCATCTTCCATTCCTATCCTTCCTTTGATAGACTATCTTGGAGCGTCAACTATATTGACCTAAGTCCAAATAGAACCCGTAAGTAGAAGTGTCACTATCTTGACCAAGCTTCCCCAGCAGGCAACTGATAGTTATCATCACACGTCTAGGGGAGCGTGAGCTAACACCATCCTCCCATGACTCCAGGTTTTAGAGGATACACGGTGGGAAATGCCTCCACCCCTCCTAATAGGACTAGGGTCCACACCCTACAATGGAATATATAGTGGCACCATGTTGCTTGGAATTTTGTCATCGTTTATTCTGTTTTAGGTAGTCTCACCACTTGAAATCCTACACTGGTCCACATATCTTAGCAATGCATTCAAACCAATATAATTTCACATAAAATATTCATACCATATTGTTTCTCAGTCAATGGTCATGACATCCACTTCCATTCTCATCATCTCTTGGCTATTTCATAGCCCATAGATTAGTCTATAACACAAACTCATACATATCTATGCATTACCATCACGGAATTGCATACAACCATAATCTCAATTCGGTATCCATGTACCAACAACTTTAACATCAAAGTTTTCAAGTTATAAATAGATCTCATAATATCCCCATAATTCAATTAACGTTACCCATTCATAGAATTTTCATTTACATAATAGATTGCATCATATCCATCATCATTCAAATAACATTTAAACATTTATAGAATTTACATTCACATAGTAGATCGCATCATATCCATCATTATTCGAATAACATTTAATCATTCATAAAGGTTCATCTGTCTTAAAAGTTCAAGTGTATCATTAATAGTTTCACAGTGATAGAAAATAAAGGTGATCATGCCTCAAGTAATCCTAGATGTCTAAGTCAAAAGGTGATGTTACATACACCCAACCTTTGAGAAACATATTCTTGAGGTGGTAAAAAAAGTGAGGGATAATCTCGTCATAATCTCTCGAAATCCTCCCAAGTAGTAGATCCTGGACTATACTTGTCCCATTGGACCTTAACTTGCTCTACCAGACAGTTCATGAGCTGTCAAACTCTATGGTCCAATATGTGTAACGATTCTACCGTGAGGGTTCCTGCATCTGATACCTACAATTCCTTCCAATTTAGTTTATGTGATTCGTCAACAACATAATGACGTAGAACAAATACATGAAAAACATTATGAGTTTTATGCAAGTAGGGTGGCAGTACGAGATTATAGGAAACAGGTCCAATTTTCTCTTGGATTTTGAATAGTCCTATAAATCGAGGTGAAAACTTTGTCCTCTTCCCGAACTGAATGGTACTCTTATTAGGCCTGATACGAATGGAAACTTGATCTCCCACTTTATAACTTCGATAAGTCCTGTGTGCATCCGCATAACTTTTTTGTCTGTCCTGTGCTTCCTTTAGTCTCTGCCTAATCTGAATCAACTATTCCTCCATCTCTTGAATCAAATCTGGTCCAACTATTACTCGGTCTTCTAATCTTTCCCAAATCAATGGTGTTGTGCATGGCCTTCCATACAGAGATTCATAGGGTGGCATTCCGATGGAGCTCTGAAAACTATTATTGTAGGTGAACTCCACCAAAGGTAGGTATTTCTCCCAATTGGTTTGATTATCCATGACATACATCCTAAGCATGTCTTCCATGACTTGATTTACTCTCTTAGTTTTCCCTTTCATTTCAAGATGATAAGATGTGCTTAAGTTCAACTGAGTCCCCAACGTTGACTACAAACTCTTCCAAAACCTAGAAGTGAATCTGGATCCCTATCTAAAATGATCTTCTTAGGTATCTCGTGCAAATGGATTACCTCACTTACGAACATGTGTGCCACATCAGTGACATCGTAATTGTCTCTAACCGGAATAAAATGAGCACTCTTGGTCAACTTATCAACTATCACAAGGATGACATTGTGTCTATGAGATGTGAGTGGCAACCCCACAACAAAATCCATAGAAATGAATTCCCACTTGGTCATAGGGACATCATGTGGTTGTAGGAGACCTTTCGGGTGATGGTGGTCGGATTTCACTTGTTGACACTCTAGGAACTTGGCGATGAAATGGACTATATCATGCTTCATGCCTACCCAGAATAAGAGATTCCTCATGTATGTGTACATTTTCTTCACACCTCGATGCGCACAATGAAGTTCTCTATGGGATTCCTTCAGTATGATGCTTCAAATATCCCCACTTTCAGGGATGTACATCCTTTCTTGATATCTTAATAGTCCATCTGCTTCCAGGCTATATCCATCATATTTTAGATCTAACTGCCTTCCACTCGTGAGGTTGGAATTAACCTTTAAATACCAACTATCTCCAAGGAGTTGCATCAACACACACTCCCTCAAATTGACTTTTAAGGGTACTAAGGAGAAGACACGTGGTCTCTTGCTCAAGGCATCCGTGACCACATTTTGTGTTCCCTTGATGTAATAAATACCAAAATCGTACTTACTCATAAAATCACTCCATCACCTTTGCCTGGAATTTAGATCCCTTTGAGTGAAGAGATGTTTTAAACTTTGATGGTATGTTTTGAGCTCAAAGTTTCTCCCTACTAGATAGTGCCTCCAAAGTTTCAGAGTTAGCATTACAGCTGCCAACTCTAAATCATGAGTAGCGTAAAGCTCCTCGTGTTTCTTCAACTTCCTTGATGCATAAGCTATGACTCCTCCATCCTGCATTACCACGGCCCCCAACCCTTTCTTCGAGGCATCCGTGCATATTGTGAAGTCATTTTCCATATCTGGCACTTGTATAATTGGCACACTATTTAGTAACCTCTTAAGCTCGATGACTGCACTATCACATTCTTCTATCCATTCATACATGACCCCCTTGAACTACAAAGTGGTGATGGGTTTCGCTATTTTAGAGAACCCTTCCACAAATCTCCGATAATAACTAGCTAGCCCCATGAAGCTTCTTACATCATGAGCATTTTTCGGCACTGGCCATTCCATAATGGCCTTTACCTTTTCTGGGTCCACAGAGATTCCTTCACTGGAAATGATATGACCTAAATAGTGGATTTATTTCTGGAAGAAGGAACACTTCGACAACTTCCCATAAAATTTTTTCTCTCTAAGGCAGGACAACACCACTCACAAGTGTTCCTCATGTTCTCTTTCGTTCTTGTAATAGATGATGATATCATCTAAAAAGACTTGTACAAAGCGGTCTAAGTACTTCCGGAATACACCATTCATGAGGCTCATGAATACTGTTGGTGCATTGGTCAATCCAAAAGGTACTACAATGAACTCGTAATGCCCAAACAGAGTTCAGAAGGTAGTTTTAGGAATATAACCTTCCTTAATCCTTAACTAGTGATACCCTGATCGCAAATCAATTTTTGAGAATACCGCTACTCCTTTCATCTGATCAAAGAGATCATCTATTCGTGGCATTGGGTACCTATTTTTCATTGTAGCATAGTTCAAGTCTCTGCAATCTATGCACAGTCGTAAGGAACCATTCTTCTTCTTCACAAAAATTACTGGTTCACCCCAAGGTGAGATACTGGGCCTTATTAGCCCCAATTCGAGTAGCTCTTTCAGCTGCATCTTCAACTCACAAATTTCAGGCGCTGTCATCCTATACAGAGTCTTGGAAATTGATTATGCACTAGGTTTAACTCAATAGTAAAATCAAGCTCCCTCTCAGGAGGTAACCCTGACAACTCATTCAGAAAAACATCCTTAAACTCTGACAATATTGGGTACTGATCCAAGGAGGGTCCTTTCCTTTCATTCACTGCTTCCACTACATAAATTAGACACCCTTGCCTCATGCAACACTTAACCTTCATAGTTGAGATAAAGCATAGATACACCTTTCTCCATACACCGTGGATCTCTACTAACCTTCCTTCATCGTCAACACAAATAAACCTTTTTGCGAAACAATCTACCATAGATCAATGGGATTCTAACCAATCCATTCCAATGATTAGGTCATACGTCCCAAAAGAAGTGACGTATACCTTCAACCTGGTAGTACACACTCCCAGGTCTACTAGACAATTATCAATGCTAGGTACTACTGCTTGTTTTTCTTCGAAGCCATCTCGACTTTTTTAGATTTGTCATGCTCGTAGATTTCCAACCCACTCTTTTCTAATGAAGAAGGTGAAATGAAACTATCTGTAACACCATAATCAAATAAAATTTTAACATTGATATGATTTAGCGTACCTGACGACTCCACCACCATGGATTGATGTTCTGCCTGGCGATTATTAATTGTTGCATAAATCTAGTGGCTACCACTTGCTCTTCCCATTGGGGCCTTTCCTTCTCTATGCACAAATCCTTCTTGCAACTCTGGGCAGTCATGTTGGTAATGGGGTCCTCCACATTCTCAACATGTAACATGAGATTGATCCGGTGCAATGCTCTGTGACGGTCTCTAAAATGAGTTCCTTCCTCTGGAACCCCTGCTCCTACTAGTTTCTCCCTGAGATGGTCGTAAACCTGCTTGCGTCGTTGGTGATGAGCGGGATGCTACACTTGTTGCCAATGTAATGCTTAGAGCAATTGTCCTTGGTGTGACTCTATTACCATAAGGAGGTGGCTTAGAGCTCCCTCCCCTAGAGAAGGTCCTAGGGGTCTTCCCCACGAATCCAGGATGATGCGGAAACGTCGATCTCATACCTTCGTTTAAGCTCATGTGTTCCTCAACATAACATGCATTTTCAAGTTCTTCCACTACTGAAGATGGTTTCCACATCCATACCATGGCCCTTATCTTAGGGTTTAACCCATAGAAAAAGAGTTCTTCTTGTCGTTGATCATTATCCATGTATGAAACATATTTCACCAACTCCATGAACTTGATCTCATACTCTTCCACGGTCCTGTTCCCCTATACTAGAGCATGAAATGCTCCCACCTGTTGTTCCTCATAGTAATCTGGTAGATATTTCCTTTAGAACCTTTCCTCAAAAATTTCCTAAGAGATAGTGTCTGGGGTAAGGTGCAACTACCTCTCCAGGTTTCCCCACCAGTTCAAGGCACTATCCCTTAACTGAAATATTGTTATCTTCGCCTTTGATGTGGATGCATAGTCTCTTAAAGCGAAACATCTTGTCATTCCTTCCAACCATGCCTCTGCACGTTCACTGGCACGAACCCCGATGGACTTTGGAAGTTTAATCTTCTGCATTTCTCTAGTGATGTCTTCGGGTGGAGGCCCTCCCCTTGAATCCCATGATGCTTCAGGATTACCCATTCCAGATGGTGGGAGCTCCACTTCGATCCCTGCTGGCTGACGCCCCTTTAAAGTCTCATTTATGGACTTCAAAGAGCATAGAATGAGAGCTAATTTAGGTGATGGTGGTGGCGGCGTAGGCAGTCCCTATGACAAGGCCCCTCTGCCTCGATTTCCTTGAGTCCTAACCATCCTGTATAATTGAATCTGCATCAACCAAAAGTTTGTTAGGGAGCGTCTAGGGAAATTCACATTTGCGCAACTTAAACTTGAAAACAGGGTTAGGTGTAAGTTTGTTTTTTACTTGTCTGTAAACAAACATTACTCTCTTTAGGGGAAGTGGCTAGGTCAGGCTTAAAGCATCTAAGCTCAATGTCTTCGCCTAAGAAAACTACTGACTCCCTTGCCTGGTAGCTACACTAGCATTGCACCACACTCGCCAATTCCTCTAACTTACCTTCCTAGTGTGCATAAAGCCCCCTCCCGCTTATCTTGGTCTAAGTCTTTAAAATTTTCTTTAAAACTAGGTAAGGTGATTTTTTTTTTTTATAATGTTGATTAATTAAAAAAAAAACTAAAAATCTAGATTAAACTTTAACCTAAGTTTCAGTCGCCTTAATCAACGCATTTAATTTAATCCAGAAATTTTAATATAATTGTTGGTATCCTACTTAAGTACCTAATTAATCACTTAATTAATCCCTAATTTAATTAACCAATAAAATTAATTAATCACCTTTGATTATTCACATTAATTAGTTTTATTTTGAAACATAAATTTAAATATATACATAAATTTAAATTTAAATATTATTATTATTAAATAATTAACATTAAACTAATTTAAACAATAATACTTTAAACCTAAATTAAAAGATAATAATTTAAAATAATAAAATAAAAATAACAATAAAATAAAATATATATATAAAATAATACAATTTAAATACAATTAAATAAAATAAAAGAATTAAAAAAATTAAATTAAAAAAAATTAAAAATTAAAAAATCTAAAGTCGGGCAGTGGGTCCTCACATGAGGCCCATGTGCCCCCCCCGAATCTCATCCCCTAACCCTAATCTCTTCTCACCCTTATCTCTTCAAACCCTACTCTCACTCGACCCCTTTTCAATTTTGTTTTTTTTGTCAAATGCTCAGTAGAGGTGAAGGATGAGACTGGCCATGGCCATCCCTCTGCTCAATTGACCCTGGTGTCCATGAGTTCAAGGAATGTAGGGTGCATCGTGCACAGTGGCATGTTACCTTTGCTCCTTTGTGGGCTTCTCCCTCATGTGATTAGGCGATAGGTTGCTGGCTTGATGTTTGGCTTCTGCTTGTGTTCGTTTATGTATGGGATTGTGTGTTGGGCTGTGTGTTAGCATTGATTTATGCACTACACATAAATCCACAACCTATATTCACTACGCATCCACAACCCATGACTCTATTCCTTAGTTCCTTATTATTATTTTTTTTTGGCACTAGTAACTGAGCTTGCACGTAGATGGCCCGTGGTGCAATAGACTTTGGTCCGAGAGGTCTGTGAGCACTCTTCCTCATGGATTATGCTGAGTTGGTGATTTTTGCATAGTGGTGCAAGAAAGGCTCCATTATGGGGCTTCTCTTCCATGTAGTTTGGTGCTTTGTGCACTTGGTCTCGACTTAATGAAGTGTGGCTATGCGCTTGACACTTGGTATTGGTTGCTAGACTTTGATATAGGTTATGCGTTGGCTTGGATTTTGACACGTTCAACACTGTAATGCCCCTTCATGGGCTCCTCCTTTGTGGATTTTCACATGGTCTTGGCCACTATGCTTTGGTGCTTGTGCGCTACGCTCTGGCTCGACTTGCCTTGTCAACCCATAAGGAAAGACAAGGCCTCATGGCTAGGCATTAGCACTGGCCTTTGGTTCAGTTTGTTTTTGTTACCTTCTTGTGTTTGGTGCATAATAAAAGTTTAGGATTTTGTTATCTGACTTGAATAAAAGTAAAATATTAGGGTTTCATTATTTGCTCTGAATAAACGACAGGGTTTTGTTATTTCCAAGATTAGGGTTTGTTATCTATGACGAATAATGGACTCTTAAAGTACTAACTATGTTGTGTTTTTTTTTTTATTTGAAAAAAAAATGGTCAGTTCATATTATGATTCCTATACGGTTTCACTATCCGTAAGCCTTAAGACTAAGTTTTACAAGCCGTAATCCTTTCAGCTTTCACCAGCCTTAGTGACTGTGTTAGTCTTAATTCTTTCATGGCGAGAAATCTCATTTTTTTTTGAAAAGTAATTCGCTCACAGATATAAATTCCGTAGGTTTTATGTTCATATTTTCGATGGATTAAAGATCAGTGTGTTTTTAAGTGACAAATGACTTAGCGTGTTGAATATCCTCTAAATAATATTTGTCACCCCTTTTATTGTGTGAAATTCAGGAAGTTTTGGCCAGTGAATGGGATTTTGAAAACAAAATTCCCCAGAAAAGTGTTGATGGTTGTTACACTAGATCCATCATAATTGCAGAGAAGCAATAATTATGTGATAGATTAAGTGCATGCTTATGCAATATACAGTGCTTTGTGTGCTTTCCGTATGTATATTATTATGTATATTTATATTTGTGAAAGAAAAAATAAAATTTGTGTTCTTAGCTTGCAGGTTAGGCGGAAATGGAGCTTGGAGCTTGGTCCTCAAGCCCAGATTTATAAGTTTTCCATAAATATATTATTTATGCATTTTGTTATTTATGTTTATATAACCCTTTTCAAGGATTTTACTTGTACAGGCCAACAAGTTTTAAAGTTTTAGAGGGTTTCAAGCATTCTTTCAGGGTTGTTTGCATGACACAAAACATAACTTCCTGTCAAGAGTCAAGAGGATGGGTGGGTAGGTAGGCCCTTGGATCTATATTTTAAACTAGAGCTCTGATACCATGTGTAAATCCCTTTACTAAGGCTTCAAAGTTAAATAGTAAATTTGTAATCTAAATTACTTTTCTTTTCTTGAACATAACATCTAATTTCTATTTCTGTTTGCATTACAACAAATCTATCTAATTTTTGTTGAAGTACTAGCAAATTTAATTAGTTTAGATATCAAATTTGCAAATTATATAGTCCAAAATAGTCACAAACATATTACACAACATAACTTTCATTCTTAACAAAATGAATACTGGTAAAATACCTCTTGAAGAAGAAGTTTGTCCCTTTCTTCCTTGTTGTTGCAAACTGCTTGAAACTGCCTCAAAACCGAATCTTTTCCTCCCAGCTAGCTAGGAATAGAGCCTCTCTGGCTCCCTAGCTCTAGGAACCCTTGCAGTTTCTTGCCCCCCCCGAGTCCAAAATCCCAAGCAACCCTGGTGCCCCCTGTGACAGACATTCAACAAGATCCTCAACCAAAAACCCCCCAACAAGATCCTCCAAACAACACCAGTAATACAATACTGCCCCCCAAAAATAATGCTCACCCCTTGCCTTATCCTCCCCTCCCATCATTCACCGCCTTCTTCCCTCATTTAATTCTCAACTACCCTCCCTCAATTAGGTGTCAACCACCTTACCCCCTTTTCATTAATGGGTTGATCTTCCGATACAAAATAATAATTAATAATTTATTAAACTGGATTTTATTAAACAAATATTTAATCATGAAATTAATTAATTAATTAATTAAACCAATATACATTTAACAAATATTTAATTATGACAATTAATTAATTAATTAGGGTTGTTACACCACCACAATATGATACCAAGAAAACACAATTTTAAGGACATGATGCTTAAAGCCTCTTCCTTAATCAATAAAGTTTAGTTGAATTCAATGGTGTTTCCTTGAATTTAATCCACTAATCTATAGCTATAGAAATTTCCTTGTATGGTAAAGACACATTTTTTGTCAATTTTCAGAAGGATCTAGTTTATGGATATAATATTCCTCCTCACTATCATAATTTTCATCCATTTCTTGATTAGAATCAATTAAAGGAATCACCATATATGTAGCAAGTAACACTAGTGGATAATTCTTGACTATAGTTTAGTTTTAATAGACACCCACTCTTGATGATGCGTTAGCTCCACAACACAAGAAAATACATGTTCAAGAATTCCTTTATCTATGACGTTAAATTGTAATGCGCCAATCTAAAATTTGATAAATGAGGATGAACATGTCAATTTTCAACCCTATCTCTATGTATTACAAATTTCTAACCACTTGGATGAGGTGGCAATAAGGTTCCTACCATCAAGTACAATTAAACAAACTAATAAAATTATAGGTATAATACCTAGATTATTGGCATTCAATCTACATGAATGTAGGTCCTCTAAGACTAATATTTTTTTAGTAAGATCATTTCACAATTACTCATGAATACCATCTAACATAACCATGGTTACATGAGAAATAAAATAGTTTTCATAGAACACAACTAGTTGTTGCTTTCTATTTGCTTGTCTTCATGGATCAATTGTTGCAACTAATGACAAATAATCATTGTTAACAATTTTACATGTGCTAGAACACATTTAAAATATGTTGTAAGATCTCTTTGTAATGGAAATCATTAATGTGCATGCACATCCTCTAAAACCACAACTTAGGTGATTTTATACTTTCAATCATCAACAAACGATGGTGCATTCTCCCACATGAAATTCATCTTAGTGTTCAAGAGATCAAAGTTCAATATTTTCCTAAGCAATGGAGCCACAATATTGTATTCATTGTCCCAACTTATAGAAAGAAAAAATAGTGACCAAAAATCAATAGAATCAAAGGAGGAGGCCTATTGTCCGAAGAAAATAATTCATGTCAATCAGAATGGCCTTATCAACCACATATTTCTTCCCATTAGGGACATAAATAGGATTTTACCCAACAAAAAATGGGATTGCACATTACAAAATTCACAATTTTACATGTGATAGCACACATTTACACAATATGGTGTAATATCTCTTTGTAATGGAAATCATTAATGTGCATACACATCCTCAAAACCAAAACTTAGGTGATTTTATACTTTCAATTGTCAACAAAAAATGGTGCATTCTCCCACATGAATTTTGTAATGATCATGAAGAAATAGCTAAATCACAACAACAAGTGATTGAGGTTCAAACCTAGGGCTATAGGTGATTATAATCATAAATGTGTGAATAGATTGGATTCTACCAACCACTTCTAGTTAATTTCCTCATGTCCTCGAGAATCCATATCCCTAAATCTTATTAGTGATTTTCCCACTACTCTTAGTAAGTGCATATTAAAAATCATTTTACAAGATCGACGTGAAAGAATGGCACCCTCTACCCAATATTGATTATCTCATAAATTAGTTGAAAGGAGCCAAATATCTTAGCAATATTGACCTAAATTTTATTTATCAATGAGTACATATGAACCCTTCTAATTATTAGGAAAACATCTCAAGACCAAATATGGGATCTATGTCAACAATGGATTTTCAGGTCAATGATAATAAGCTATTGTTATTTCTCCTCACACTAATGTTTAAATATCTCTATTGACATGCTTGTGCTCATGTGCACTTTTTCTTACAAAAATGGGTGGGGATTGTAGATTTTAACCTTATACAATATTTACTGCAAACAATTTTTTAGTAAAAGAACATAAAATATACAATGGAAAATACAAACATTACACAGAGATTTTTCCCCTGGAAACCCAAACTGGGAAAACCAACATATGTTATATTCATTCATAGTGTTACATTATTTACAATACAATATACATATAGGAGCTAGCGACATACAAAACCCTAACCCAATGACCTGGATTTGTCAATAACCCTAATTCCTTAACCGAAAATAGAAAACCATTGGCAAAGAAACCATGTGCTGAAAAACAACCTAAATATGTGACATGTTTCTCGAGGCAATTTTCCCACATGAGGGGATTTTCCCCCCCTGCACCTACCAAGGGGGGTCCTACCACCCCCCCC
>JZKD02S1411527.1:157419-175921 GCA_000966675.3 Picea glauca
GGTGTAAGTACCAGGAAAATTTGCAAAATAGATTACCCCAATTCATGGCGGACTCTTAGGAGAAGGGTGGTTGGTTGGTTGTTTGTGTTGACTAAAATAATTTAGTGAGAAAAATTGGTGGTTAGTACTCATGAATTTTGGTATTGCTAATGTTTTAACTACATTGAGTAAGAATCATCAAAGACATATTTCACCCACATTTGGGTAATATATAGTGTTATATATGGATGAAATATTGGTTTATAGAAATAGTTGGTCAGAAGATGATATGTAATTAAGATGTTAATATTGTTCTTGACCTTATTCGCCAACATAAATTTGAAGAAACAATGAGAAGTCATTTTGGAATACTTTCATTCATTGTTTGGGTTTTGTTACGAAGTATGCTAGTGTGAATGCATATCTAGCCAAGGTCAAAGTCCTTAAAGGTTGTCCCAATCCCTCTAATACTACATATATAAAGAGTTTATTAATCCTTGGTGGCATGAATATTGGTTTATTCACATTAATTATCCTATATACTTGTTGTTTGATTGTGGAATTGGTTGTGTGAGTCATTTTTGAGTCCAACAACCCTCCCATTGCATCAATGCATGCATCTAGTACGTTCTAACCATGTCAAATTTCAGTCCATATAACAAGCACAAATTGGAAAGATTTCAACATTGGCCCCATTGACATTAATTATTCTATAGTCTTGTTGTTTGATTGTGAAATTGATTGTGTGATTCATGTTTGAGTCTGAAAACCATTCCATACCGTCATTGTTTGCGTCTAGTATAACCATGTCAAATTTCATTCCATACAAGCATAAATTGAAAAACTTTCAATGTTGGCCCCATCCAAATGTCAATTATAAGCGGGGCCAAGTACATGAGTAGGCACACATTATTGTTGTCTTTTGATGGAATAAGAAAAGAGTATTTTATTGCATAATTATTTTTTTGACTCATGCTTTATTATGGAAACCCTCCCATGCCGTCATTGCATGTGTGTTGTCATAGCATGTCAAATTTCAGTCCATAAAAACACAAATTGAAAAAAATTCAACATTGGCCCTATTCACATTAATTATTTTATAGGATTGTTGTTTGATTTTTGAATTGTTTGTGTGAGTCATTTTTGAGTCCAAAAACCCTACCATACCGTCAATTCATGCATCTAGTCTAACCATGTTAAAATTTATTCCATACATGCACAAATTGGAAAAATTTCAACATCGGCCCCATTCACATTAATTATTCTATAGGCTTGTTGTTTGATTTGTGGAATTTATTGCGTGAGTCATGTTTGATTTTGGAAACCCTAACATACCATCAATGTATGCATCTAGTCTAACCATGTCAAATTTCAGTCCATACAAGCAAAAATTGAAAAACTTTCAACGTTGGTCCCATCAACATGTCACTTATAAGTGGGGTCAAGTAGATGAGCAAACACACCTTATTGTTGGATTTTGATAGAGTAACCAAATAATATTTTATTGTCAAATTGTTTGTTTGACTCATGTTTGAGTCCATAAACCCTTCCATACTGCCAATGCATGTGTGTTTTCCTATCATGTCAAATTTCAGTCCATACAAGCACAAATTGAATATTTATTTGTTGTCTTTTTTTTTGTTTCTCTTATCTAAGTAATTTTTTGGTACAATATTTTAGATATATTTTAGTACGTAATCATTATTTAAATAGGAAATCTCATCTAACACCTTCTTCTTGCCACATAAATCATGGGCCAAAGTCACATGTTTTCAAATATTTTCAATGAAGATTCTATAGAAGTGACAAACACGTTCATTGAAACTTCGTTGATGCAATACTATGACAGAAATGATGACATATACGATCATGATGGTATAAAAATGAATGAGCTTCTCTTGGTTTCAAGAATAATTTATCCTCTACTAAACAAGGGAAACCATGTTGAGGTGGAAGTTCATATGGCCCCTCCCCTCCCCCTCACATCACTCTCAATTCCCCAATACCCAATCTGTAAAATATAAAATAATCGAAAGAAACATAGTAAGATTCATGCATAGAAACTACGGAAACAAAAATTAATGAAGGTAAATGAAATTATGTGTTTGTAAATGATATTTTTATTTTACCACATACTCAATAAATAGTATATTGGCGACTATTTTCAGGTTTCACATAATAATTAAACAACATGTAATATAGGATATTAAAAGTGTCACATAAAACTTAAAAACATGTAATTAACCCATGCCATAAGTAAATTATTTTAAGAGAATAATTCATACAAATTAAAATATATAGTCATGTACCTGATCCAACTCAACATCTATATCATCCTTATTCTATATCTTCTTCTTCATCGAACTCGACATTTGTATCAAAATCTGGTCCAGAAACGATGTTGAAAGTATTGACGATATCATCATCGTCATCAATGTCATTTTCGAGCATATTTTCATCGACATCATCATCAAGAACTGCATTGTCTCCTATGCCTAGATCATGATATTCTTTGTCTTCTTCATATGTCAACCCTACATGATCTTCTGACTTTGTTTGATCTGGCGAATCATCTTATTAAATATCATCTTCTTTCGGTACATGAGTATACTTAACTAGCCTTCCTCTTGGATCATTTATAACAACAAATGACCAATCCCTCTCACCTGGAACATTTGAGTAAAGGATTTGTTCACATTGGATTGGAAAAACATAACGATCATGTACTCTTTCAAACATCATTGTTTTAATCATCGGAAATTTGTTGGCATGTTGAATAACATTTCTTTCCTCATCGTGTTCATGCGTTCGTAACCTATACCATTTGATGTCGAACATAACTAATTTGAAGGAATTAAATTCACACTCAAGTGTATCATTCAAATACCCATAGTACCTATTTTCAGATTCTTGGGGATGTCTATCACTCCTAGAGGAAACATTATTGACCTGGAATATTGCAGTTATCCCACTATCCGAAGTTTTCCTGGTTTCATCCAACTGTTTGATGCAAAATTTATGACCACTGCACCACATAGCCTTGTGTTGTTTCAACTACAATATGCCAGATATGTAAAACATGCATTGCCAATTAATAAATTAACATATTTATATAACTTGGAAAGTATCTAAAAAAGACAATACATATTTAGTCACATTAATATAATATAAAATAACTTAATACAATGGGTGAATTTTCTTGCCTGTCCGTCTTTCAAACCATATGCTAAATCAATTTCCCTTTGCATAACATTGGCATCTCCATTACAATGAGCTTGTTTAACCAATTCATACAATCGTTGCCATGATAACCTACCACCATGATGTTGTTTACATCTTTCAATCCATACATTCATCCAGTTAGGATTGTTTGCAATGTATAAATGCGGTGCATCCTAATCTTTAGCAACTGAATAAAAAAAACATTATTCACCAATATTAAATATTAGTTATAACCATGGTAAATATTAATAATTTATGAAATAACATATATTAATATATTAATATATTAATGAGTATGATCATATACACAAAAAATGAAAATTTATATGTATTAATATAAATCTCCACAATTATTAATATATTACCTCTCATTTTTTTCATTCTACCTTTCCCCAACATGTGCTCTTGATCTTCAAATTTTTTGATGGAGTTCACATCCCAAATGTGATCCACTACATGCACAGTTGGGGCTGCTAATTTAGGAAGATACTGATTAATATACACCATGGATTGATGTACCATATATCTCTCCACCATAGAACCCTCAGGACGTGCTCTTTGTCTAACCAAAGCCTTCAATGATTTCAAGTGGCTTTCCACCATCCACATTGACCTTGTGTGTATAGGTCCACACATTTCAATCTCCTCAACTTGGTGTATGAGGTAGTGTTCTTGTGCATTGAAAAATGTTGGAGGTATATACTTTTAGATTTCACACATTAGTTGATGAATTTCTCTCTTCCAATACTTTATATCCTCTTCATGGATTTCTTTCAATGACAACCATCTACATGAGATCATGACATAAGAAAATAACATGTTTCAACATAACATAATATATATTACATTACATGTAAAAAAAAGTCATTAAGTACAACAACAAATTGAAAGAACATTTTCCATATAAATCACAACTACTTACCTCATGTATTTGCCAAGATCATATATAACTTGTTTAACATTGTTGTCAAAGTCATTTGGGAGAGATAGAGGTAGAACATACTCTAACAAAAAAATGAATCGTTATTTATTTTGACCAAAGTCGACAAAAAAAAATAAACACTTAAAAGACGTATAAGACAAATATATAAATATGTATACCAAAATTATTACCTTAATGAAGGTATGCTAATCCTGTGTTTTTACCCCACCAAATTCACCTTTCTTCATTAAGATATTATTTATGTTTGAAGAAAAACCCGTGGGAAATATAATTCTTTGAATGACCTCTTTTACATCATTTTTTTGTTGCTATGTTAATAACCATGGAAGGTTATTTCGGTCTCCAACGCTATTTGATCAGATCACACTTCACATTTCATGATTGGCTTCCTGAATTTTAGTACAATTTTTGACAATGTTTTCTTTATCCCTCCTACCATCTATGATTCACCATAATGTTTCTGTCACATTCTTCCCAATATGCATTGTATAAAACAAATGAGCTATTTTTAGCTCCTCATGGTAGGGAAACCTCATGAATTGAGTAGGATAACATTCCATTCCTCATGGAAGCCCATTGTTAATACCTTCATGATGATGACCTTCATGAAGCATAAAATAAACCACAACAATAATGATCAAATACGGTAAAATAAATTCAATGATTAAAACAAAAATTCAAAACATTACATATACTATACATAAGGAAATTGTGTACCTTGACAAATTCTATTATATTCCAACCTCCATAGATGAGGTGTCATTCTTTGTGGTTTTAAACTAGTCTCTTCTTTCTCATTGAAAAGATTTTTTTTAGTAGTACAATACCCATGGTTCTTAGGGAGGAGATTCCTATACTCATCAAACACCACCTTTCCTAAACTTTTTGAATGACGATACTTCATCTTAGGACCACAAACTAAACATGCAAATTTACCCATTGTTTGAAGACCTGCAATAGATGGATTAATGTCAATTATATGATGAGATTATTTAAAAATTAAACATGCAACATGATTGTTGGGGCTCAGAAATGTCCTATTCTCATCCACCTTTCCCTTCATCATTCTTCACATTTCATCGCCCCATTAACCTTTCACGATATCATTTCCATAAATATACTTGGGTTTCACCTTATTGTTCTCCACTTTATTCATTTTAGTATTTAAAAGGAATTTGTGATTAAATGTTATAAAATCAACATGTTTTCATATATATCTCAAATATGTGTGAGCTTTGTAATGTGTAGGAATATGAGAAGGATTAATTTAGATTAGATTACTTCTACTTCAGTCCTACATATATAGTCTGTGTGCTTCGTAAGCCTACGAACCTTGGATTGACAAATTAAATGGTTGGGAAAATACTACAACGGAATTAAACGACAATATTTCCACTCAACATTTTGGTGCCATTGCTATGTTAATAACCATGGAAGGTTGTTTCGGTCTCCAATGCTATTTGATCGGATCACACTTCACATTTCATGATTGGCTTCCTGAATTTCAATACAATTTTTGACAATGTTTTCTTTATCCCTCCTACCATATATGATTCACCATAATGTTTCTATCACATTCTTCCCAATATGCATTGTCTAAAACAAATGAGCTATTTTTAGCTCCTCATGGTAGTGAAACCTCATGAATTGAGTGGGATAACATTTCATTCCTCATGGAAGCCCATTGTTAATACCTTCATGATGACGACCTTCATGAAGCATAAAATAAATCACAACAATAATTATCAAATACGGTAAAATAAATTCAATGATTAAAACAAAAATTCAAAAAATTACATATACTATACATAAATAAATTGTGTACCTTGACGAATTCTATTATATTCCAACCTCCATAGATGAGGTGTCATTCTTTGTGGTTTTAAACTAGTCTCTTCTTTCTCATTGATAAGATGTTTTTTAGTAGTACAATACCTATGGTTCTTAGGGAGGAGGTTCCTATACTCATCAAACACCACCTTTCCTAAACTTTTTGAATGACGATACTTCATCTTCAGACCACAAAATAGACATGCAAATTTACCCTTTGTTTGAAGACCTGCAACAGATGGATTAATGTCAATTATACGATGAGATTATTTAAAAATTAAACATGCAAGATGATATATTTAAAAAAATATATAGTATTAAAGAGAAATAGAATTCTACATACCACAAAAATGTGTTAGTCCCGGGGCATCATGATTTGTCCATAAAAGTATTCCACGGAATTTAAATTTATTCTCCCTGATTGGTTTACAGATGTCATACATATTGATCTACCAACCCATAACTTTAGTATCTCATCGATAAGAGGATTTATATATACATTCATATATTTAACTTGGTACTTACCTAATTGTTTGAAATTACACATAATTACTACCATGATATGTATATATAAGTAAATAAATAAACAAAAGATATTATCCAAAAAATGAAACAAATGAAAATGTTACATTCAAAAAATTAATGTAAACAAATACTTGGAACAATCATTGTCAACATTATGTTCTCCCTCTTTATTGACATCCAAGGAGGAATGCTATTGTTGATAACAAAAATAATCCCACTGATTAAATAGACCTAAGCTCTCCAAATGGATTAACACCGTCAACTGTTAATGAAAGCCTAACATTACGAGGTTTATCTTTGAAATCTGCCCATTTTTCCTCAATTTCCCTAAATTCATAACCATCGGAAGACATTTGAAGAAAACCATATCCACTTATGTTACGTGCATGGTAATCCATAAATTTTTCTATGCTTTCACACCTAAACAATCGCTGCAAACGTGGAATTATGGGAATATGATAAAGAACCTTTCGAGGCATCTTTTTGTTACTTGATTGGTTTGATATCTATTGATAAGACATTGCGAGCATTTTGTTTTCGAAGCATGTTGTCCATAATATATAATATGATCATTAGGACATGTATCTTTAGTTTGATAATCCATTCCAATGTCTTTCATAATGGCATGCAAATCTCGATATGTGCGAGGTAAAATATTTGACGATGGTAACAAAATTCACCTAACAATCTACAACATAACAAATAACTAGTTAATGTAAAGAATATTAATTGTAAAAATTGCATTCTTATTTTACACATTAATTAACACTAAAAAAAATAGAAAAAAATCAAAATTTATGTATATGAGATGAAACATATTACATACCTTAGGATCTGTGTCATACAAGTGTTCAAAAAATTATTCATAACCTTTAAGTTCACTAGCAACAATGTAGCAGAGATAATATTTTCTCTTGATCCTTCATAAAGTCATTTACTTGTCTTTTCTAATGGAGGGATTATAAATACCATCACTATCCCCATCCTCATTCGACTGGGAAAAAAAATCTTGGGTCATTTGATTTGTCCCATCATCTTCTTCCATGGGATCATTAACTTGATGTGTCCCAAAATCTTCTTCCATGAGATCCTCATTTGCTTGATCATGTTCCTCAGCTTGTACAACATCATTTCTACTACTACTTGGTGCAATATTTTGCACAAAGTTAGGGGGCAACACTAACTTTATAATTACAAACAATCATGCAAAATTAGTGTGTATAACAAATATTCAAACAATATATATATATATATATATATATAATCGACAATATAAAAACATATAATGAATATACAGCTAATTACCATGGGACAATATTCATTCAATCCCCCATAAATGTGCCCATATTTCCTACAATGGTTTTTAGTTGTTGCTATTAAAATTCTTATGGTACGTGTAGTGATTTTTTTTTTCAAGGGAAATAACATATACAATCACCATTTTCACCCTCTTTATGCTTTTTCCCACCTCTAATATTTTGTGACATTCTTTTGCACAAAAATGTCATTTCTGAACTGTCGTTGTTATAACAAGTTTGTCGCAACATCTCTAATCTGTAAAATATTTTTATATATGTTTTCGTCGCAAGAGCGACAAAAGTTGAATGTTGAATAGTCAATGTTGACTTTGTCAAATAGTTGGGTGATTGTTTGAACAATGTAACAATAATCATTGGATCTCCGCTCTTGTGATGAATGTTGACCAAGTCAATGCTGACTTTATCAAATAGTTGGGTGACTGTTTGAACAATGTAATGGTCATCATTGGATCATCACTCTTGCGAAGATAACCAAAGTTCGTCGCAAGAGAGATGAGAGTCCACTATATTCACATTTTTTGCTCTTGAGATGTACAACTAGTTTCATCTCAAGAGCGATGAACTCAGGCTGGATTTATAAAAAAAATTGAAAAATTAAACTCTTTATCTTTAATTTTGCGATGAAAGGTTACTTTCTTTGCAAGTATTCATTGGAGTTTTTTCAATATGTAGTAGTGAACCTCATCTCAGCAGAGGTCGTCAAGTATTTGGGTTTTCCGAAAACACCACACTTGCAACCATACAACATTGTATGGCTTCACTAGGGATGAGATCTTCGTGTCAACCAACAGTGTCGCCTATCATACGACATCAAGCCCTTCAAGGACGAGGTACTGTGTGATGTTTCCCCATTGAAATTCCATGATGATTTTTTATGCCAACCATATATGTGGAAGCATCATGTTGTTTATGAGTCTTGACCCCGTAGTGTCATTGTTACTCTAGAGGCCAACTCTACAGGATACAAGAGGTATTTCCAACTACTGTTCCGACAAAATAGTGCTGCAAAGTAATATCTCATGCCACAGAGTTTAGCCTCTTCACAATATAGTCAGAAGAGAAGGAAATTTCACCCATTGTAGCCTCGACCCAAGAACCTTATATCCATCAAAAGCAGATCAACAATATTGTAGACGAGTAGGAAGATATTTCTACTGCACCTACAAGGGTGCCTCCACACTGCCCAGTCAAACCAAGTTATGATAAAAACCTTAATGTTATTCATGTTGCATCTTCAATAACATATTCCTCCCAAACTTAGGCAGATCATGAAACTAGATTGGTTAAACATATCCAACCCCTCCAACAACAGGTTAATAACAACCTTCAATAAGCTAAGTAGGACAACTTCTTCATCAAGGCAAGCATCTCACCAAGGTTCATATTCAAAAAAATATTCCCCGGGGACTTGACGCAATGGAGACCATTTCTTCATAAGGGGAGAAGAATTCTCCAGGTAGAAATCAGTGGCCACCCACCTATTCCACTGGCTCAAAATAGGGGTTTCCACCTTGTTAGTTTTTCGACAACTTTTTAGGTCCTAAACTTTTGGGGCTATTTTGAGTCCCTAAACAACGTTTTTTGGGCCAACAATAGTAATAATGTAGGATTTAGCAAGAGTGTGACAAAACAATGTGTAATCCTTGGATAAACCTTTCTAATGAGCTATTGTGTGCCCCAAACATATATCATATGAAAAATTTATGACCTTAGGTAGTTGACATATCAACTACCCTCATCGAGGCTCACAAACCTTTTGGCGTTTCATCTTCTAGGGTTAGGGTTTTGGATTTTATTTATGTTAAAAATGCTTATAGAGCCTCATTGTAAACATCATCATATTCTTATGAATGAGAGTAGCCATCACATCTCTTCTCAGAGATAAGTTGCCACCATTCTAGTGAGTCGTTCACTCTATAATTTTACAGTTTTTGTACATTTATCTCATTAATAAAAATTGTGCATTACTGCATCTCTATGTTTATTGCACTATATCTGTATATTTCATTTTCATACCTTTGCCTTCATTTCATTCTCAAAATAATATGGATCATTTTAAGACCCGACAAGTGTTGGATTACTGAGAGGGGGGTTGAATCAGTAATAGAGTAATTATAATCCTTTTTCTCCAAATAATCCAAGTGTTATATCAATGTAGAATTATTATCCAATAATGAGCAATAAGAAATGAACAATCAAACATATACATAGTACACCAGTGTTTTACATGGAAACCCGAATCGGGATAACACCACATAATGCTTTATCTTATATGTCTTGAATAATTACATTCATTGGAAGCACCAACTTCCTTTGTTTTTCAGATGCAACTGGAAGGAGGCTCCAACCCCCTATTTTCTTAGGATACAACCTAAGGGAAGCTCCAACTCCCCAATTCTTTGGCTACAACCAGAAGGAGGCTACAACCCCCTATGTTCTCTGGCTGCAACCAGAAGGTAGCTACAACCATCTGTCCTTGCCCTGTACAACCGCCCTGAAGTAGAAGAAGAATGATGGAACCACTGTCACAATATCACTGTGAGATATATCGTCGTAAACTTGGACCATGAATCAACCATGCATCAACCTTTACCTCAACCTGTAATCAAACTATACCATACAATATATAATCAACCTGGACCATAAACAAGTGCAGCCAACCATGTACCAATCGTGTGTCAAGTACTCATCAACTATGAATCATCAATATGTACCAACATCATCAACTATACACCTCATGTATGTGCCAACTCATCAACTACTTGTCTCAAGCATGTGCCCAAATTATACCTCAACCAAAATCCCTCATCCATTTCATCATCCAAATATGAATTGTAACTCTGTAATAGAACTGGTGTATATGATCACATACCTATAATGAATAAATATCTGAAACTGATATCTAATTTTCTTCAGTGTGTTTTATGCAATTCCTCCAGGTATCACTACTATGAACCTCTTAGAAAAGGAGTTATAGCAAAAATGACACACCTTGCTGAATTCTGGATTATTCTAGAGAGAGAACTTCTAGAGCGTTCCCCGCACAAAATATTTGTTGAATTGATCTGAAAATGTTCCACAGAATATTATAGACTATAATATAACCAACACATTTTGTCTTACTGAATTTGGATCTGTTATGAAGAATTTATGATGTTTTTACCCGAAACACTTGTTTTTGACTAGTTTCAGGACTAGCCACAAACCCTATTTTCCACAGAGCGTAACTCCAAAAATACAATGACCCAAAAGCGGAAATATTTACCACACATACTTGGATATGTTTCCCAAATGGAATAGAAATTTCACGGTTTGAATCATTCTATAAAAAAAGTTATTGTGAAAATGGTGAGATGACCTGAAAAAAAACATACCTTAGAAAGCATCATCAAAAGAATTTAGACTTCCTTGAAATTCCGGCCTTCTTTTCTTCACTTTCCTAAGAAATTCAGATTATATATCCTTTGGTTACCTCAGACACCTATAGGTATTCAATATGCTCAAGTGTGATTCAAATGAGAGAGCCTTGCCTCTTATTTATAGTCTTCAAGTAACTTCCTTAAAAACATCTTCTATGTCACTTTGCCCACTTTCCTTATTTTAGGGTAAACCCACTTCTAATTTCTCCATTAAATTTTATTTAAATAATTTATTTTGTATTCACTTTGAATTATGGTACACTCATCACTTCACTTTATTATTTACCTTCTAAAATCTCTTAAACCACTTTGACTACTTTGACCTTTTGGGGCTTCAAGCCAACATATGAGGGTCCTGCAACTTCGTAAGGCCATAACTCTCAAACCGTGAGGAGTTATGTGACGTTCCAAATACCACCAGAAATGGAATGAAATCTAATATCCATATAGAATAGTATTACCTACAAATATATCAAAACTCATACCATTATCCATCAAGTAAACTTGGGTCCATTACCCAAAGCTGGGTTCTTCAACTTCACATGGCCATAACTCTCTAATCGTGAGGAGTTATGTGACGTTCCACATACCAACGAATATGGCGTGACAAGAACTATGCATATAGGATAATTTCACTGAAAAGATAATTTTCCTTCATCTAATTATTCCACCATTAAGCATGGGTTCTCTTACTCCGTAAAGCGTCTTCCCATGAGGGCTTTCACCATAAGGGGACCACTTTGGAGTTCATCCATCTTTACTTCTTGTAAACCATGAAAACACGATAATGAGTCATCTTTACATTAAAAAAACTTAGGTTCATTACCCAAACCTATGTTCTATGGGGATTTCTTCAAGGGTTGACATCAATAACAGCCAACCTTAACCAACGATCTCCCCCTTTGGCATTGATGGCAACACTCTGATGCAACAATGGAATCATATCACTCATGGTCCCCCTAGAACCATGTCTCTATCCTTTGCATCTGATAAATGTCTCCCCCTTTGTCATCAAAGACAAAGGTATCTTTCCATCCGGGGATGCTCCCCCTAACTGAACTATCCTCTTATGGCGCTTCCTCGTGTAAATCTAAGACATATAAGATAAGCATTAAAAAATCATTCATTTTGGAGTAAAAATAACTCCAAGTCTCTAGGGAAGATATTCAAAGGCTTCCCATGGAAGTGGTTTTGTGAATATTTCTGCCACTTGTTCTTTTGTGCCCACATACTCAACTTTGATGTTCTTTCCTGCAACCTGCTCCCATAAAAAGTGATACTTGATTGGAATGTGCTTCATCTTGGAGTGCATCATGGGGTTCTTCGAGATACTGATGGCACTTGTATTATCATAATAGATTGGAATGGACTCATCATACTCAACCTGTATACTTGTCAGAGTTTGTTTCATCCAAAGAACCTGTGTACAACATGATGCTGTCGCAATATACTTTTCCTCAGTTGTAGATAAAGATACTGATGATTGTTTCTTTCTTAGACATGATACCAAACACTCACCTAAGTAGAAATCTACTCCACTGGTGCTTCATTGGTCATCAATAAAACCTGCCCAATCTACATCTGTGTAGGCAATAAGTGATATATCTTTTCCTTTTGGATACCATAATCCAAACTCTTCTGTTCCTTTGTGATATCTAAAAATCCTCTTTACTGCTAATACATGTGATTCCTTTGGTGCTGCTTGAAATCGTGCCACCTGTCCAACTGCCAGCATTACATCTGGTCTAGATGTTTTCACATATAGTAGGCTACCAATCATTGACCTGTATTGCCTCTGATCTATAGACTTTGAATCATCATCTTTTCTCAACTTGCAAATGGTTTGCATGGGAGTGATAATTGGTTTGCAATCTTCCATTCCGAACCTCTTTAGCATTTCTATGATATACTTGGTTTGAGAAATAAAAATTCCTTGGTTTCTTTGACGTATCTGAAGTCCCAGAAAGAAAGATAGTTCTCCAAGTAACAACATTTCAAATTCATTCTGCATATCTTTTTCAAATTTCTGGCTTAACCTGTCATCATCACTACCTAAAATAATTTCATCAACATAAATTTCAGCTAATAAAATATTACCTTGAATTACCTTTATGTAGAGGTTGTTGTCTGCACTTCCTTTTCTGAACCCTGCCTGCTGTAGATACTTATCCAGTCTAGAGTACCATGCTCTAGGAGCTTGTTTTAGACCATACAAGGCCTTCTTTAATTTACACACATAATATGCGTTCTTTGACACTTGAAATCCTTCTGGTTGTTCAATGTAGACTTCTTCTTCAAGTTCCCCATTCAAAAAAACTAATTTTACATCCATCTAATACAATTTAATATTTTTGGAGCATGCATAAGCTAAAACAAAATGGATTGCTTCCATTCCGACAACTGGGGAAAATGTCTCTTCAAAGTCGATTCCTTCAATCTTTGCATATCCTTTATATACCAATCTAGCTTTGTTCCTTGTAACCTATCCATATTCATTCAATTTTTCATGAAGACCCACTTTGTGCCAATTACATTCTTATTCTTTGGTCTTGGAACTAGTTCCCAAGTGTCATTTTTCTCTATTTGATCTAATTCTTCATTCATGGCCTTATTCCAAAATTCATCCTTGTTGGCTTCTTCAAAACAATTTGGTCCAATTGTTTTTGGACCAATTACTAGGTGTGTTTGTTCTGGTGAACATATTTTTCTTCTAGTCTCAACTCCTGCATATTTGTTTCCAATAATCTGATTTGAAGGATGATTCTTCTGTACTCGTTTGCTAGGTGTCTTTGGAGATACTTGCTGAAATTTCTCTTCTGTTTCTGTCATATTCTCTTCATCTTTCTGTTCTATTTCATCTTCTACTTCTTCTTCAAAAAGTTGTTCCATTGATTTTTTTTATTCTTCCTTTGATTCTGGTTTGCCTGTTTCATCAATTGTTACGTTGATGATTTAAACAAATTTGTTCAATCTTAGATTGTAAGATTTGTATGCTTTCCTTGTACTCGAGTAACCAAAAAGTATTTCTTTGTCCACATGAGAGTCAAACTTTCCCATTCTTCCATCTTCTCTTTTGATGTAGCATTTTCTTCCAAAAACTCTAAAATGATTCACATTTGATGGTCTTCCTTTTCATAGCTCATAAGGATTTCTATCAGTGTTGTTTTTGAGAATTACTCTATTTTGAATGTGAACTGTTGAATGGATTTCCTGTTTTTAAAATATATCTGTCAATTTGGAATCCATTAGCATTGTTCGAGCCATTTCCTATACTGTCATGTTCTTTCTTTTAACAACTCCATTCTGTTGAGGTGTCCTAACAACACAGATTTTCCGTTTTATTCCATGATCGCTACAGTGGTCCATAAATTCCTTTGAAGTGAAATATCCTCCATTATCATATCTCAAGCATTTGATTCTTGAATCCATCTCATTTTCAACCATTTCCTTGTAGATCTGGAAGTTTTCAAAAACTTCTGACTTGTTCTTGAGAAAACAAACTCCAGTCATTCTTTCATAATCATCAACTAATACCATAAAGTATCTCTCACCTTTTAAGCCCTTTGTTGTAGTTGGTCCATCTACATCAGTATGCAAAATTTCCAGTGGTCTTGTTGTTGAATATTCCTTTGATTTGAACCTGGTCTCTATTTGCTTTCCTTGTTGACAATGTTTGCATAAAGTGTTGGTTGGTTTCATGATTTGGGGAATTTCTCTGACTGCTTCTCTTTTGCTGACTTTGACAAGGTTATCAAAATGCATGTGACACATTCTTCTGTGCCATAGACAAATTTCATCTTCTTTTCCTAGACAACACTTTTCATTTCCAATTTCACTTATCACATATATGTTGTTTGAAGTTCTTGCAGCTGTACCGACCAATTTCCCTGAACCTTCTCTTCTTATCTCACACTTTTGTGAATCAAAAGTAAATTTATGACCTTGGTCACACATTTGAATCACACTTAGAAGATTATGTTTCATATATTCTACCAGTAGAACATTTTGTGTCTTTTCATTCTTGTTCCTAATTCAGACTATTCCTTATCCAATGATTTTGGTTGAATTATCATTTCTGAAGGAGACTGATCCATTTATTTCCTTTTGCAATGTAAGAAATTTGTCTCTATCACCTGCCATGTGTTTTAAAACATCCACTGTCAACATACCAATCGTGTTTCTTCTGCTTATCTTGTAGAGAGACTGTGCATTCTTCATTTCTATACTGTTCTTGCTTTCTTATCCATGTCATTTTCTGAGTTTCTTGTCTGTGACTGTTGTTATTCTGTTGAGGTTATTTAGGAAGGACTGCCATTCTGCAATCTTTGTCCACGTGTCCAAAATTGTTACATTTGTAACATTCCACTTCACTACTCAAAGATTCAAACCTATTGTAACTTCTTCTTTGTGTTTCACTAGGTCTTCTTGAATACCACCTTTGTGTATGACTCTCAAAGTTGCTATTTTTCCCGTTGTTAGCTCTGCAATTCACAACTTTATGCCCAAAATTATTACATGCATAACATAAACAAAAAATATAGTTTGATACCTGGGAGTTGAAGATCTTCTGAAAGGAGGTGCTCTTATGAATATGTATTATTCTTGAGGCCCATCTGTCTGTTATTGATTTTGAAATCTAAATCTTCTCGGTGGAGGAGTGTCCCTGTAATTTTCCTTATATATCTTTCTATCCCCTTTGATTTTTTCTGCATAACTTTTTGGATTTGTTTCTTACTCTGTTGTTTTGGATCTTGATCCCTTTTCTGTCTGATTGTATCCAAGTCCAAACTTCTCAAGATGAGATTTTTGACTGCTAATAATGTCATCCATAACTTTTGAGTTATTTTGCATATTTTGCTTTTGAATATCCTTTCTTAGTGTGACAATCTCTGCTTCCAAGTTTCCAATGATCTTGTCCTTTTCTTCTAGCTGTTATTTGAGTGCTTATTCAATTCTTTAATCTTCTTCTATTTGAACCTTCAATTTTGTGATCATTTTTTCTAGTTCTCGAGTGTCCTTTTTCCTGTCTAGTTCTTCTTGTAGTTTCTTGTTTTTCTTCCTTTCTCTTCTGATAACTTCTATGACACACATTAATTTTTCTCGATAGTCAACTTCTGCCTCTTCAATTTCTTCTTAGACTTCTTCATATCCTTCTTCGACTTCTTCATATTATTCTTAGGAGTCTTCTTTGTTAGAGTCTTTTACTTCCATGAATATAACTCTTCCTGTCTCACTGTCATTGACTTCATCTTCATCTGATGATGAGTTGTCTTCTTTGGTGCATACAATTTTTTTGAAAACTTTATTTGTAGTTGTTTTGCGTTTATATGTGTGTTTGCCTTTTTAGTAACCTTCATCATTTCTCTTTTTCTTATGAGGAAATTTGTTAGCAAAATGACCAATACCATCACAATTAAAACAAATTAAAGGAAGCTTACCTCTATACCTATCATTGATTCCCTTGTTTAGTCTTTTAATGAAGTTGTCCACTTCTTCATAATCTTCTAAGACATCATTGTTGCTGCTATATTCTTCTTTTGGTTGTTTCTTTTTCTTTGAAGGCTTCTTCTTTAACATTTGGATTTTCCTGTTCAGTTCTCATTTCATATGCTATGAAGATTCCATGCAGTTTGTCCATTATTATTGAGTTTAGATCTGATATTTCTTCTACTGTTGATATATTAGGGTTGAATCTCATAGGAAGATATCTTAGTACCTTTTGAACAATTATAGATTCTTTGATTTCTTCTCCCAATCCTATGATTTCATTCACTGTTTCATCGACTCGTAAGAAGTAGGCTGCAATATTTGCATCTTACTAAATTTTTAGTTGTTCAAACTGACCTCTGTAAGTTTGAAGCTTTGCTGCTTTGACCTTTTTATCTCCTTCATAAATATTTCGAAGCTTGTCCCAAATCTCTTTAGTGGATTTACAATGTGCAACTTTGGTAAATACCATATCACTAAGACCATTCAAAAGTGCATTTTTGGCTTTGGAATTATTCTCACCAAGTTTCACTGCTTTGTCATTTGTTGGTGGAACTACTGGTGTTGTGTATCCATCTATAATTGATTGCCAAACTTGAAATCCCTGTTCTTGTATATATGTCTTCATCCTTATTGTAATGATCCCAAGCCAAATTCTTTCTTGGAATCACTAACTAGTACTAATTTATTGAGTTTTTAAGTGCATACAAGATTCATCAACACATGGGGATCACAATATATTCAAGATGTAGAAGCACAAGCAAAGATCTGACCTTTTTATTATGAGAAATGTAAGATCAATACAATAGATGGCCGATCTGGCATAAACCTCAGATGGCCGTACAAGCAATAGATATGAGCTGCTACAAAATGCTCCCGAAAATAAAAAATGAGCCTCCAAAGGCTGGATATACAATGAAGACTAAATCAAGTAGATCTGAGCCATACTAATGCTCAACCTCCAAGCTAGAAAGTGCCACGTCCTACTAGAATGATGAAGCCCTGAATAATTCTGCCCTGCTACCAAAAGTGTCCAATCATCCCGAGAAATATGCCAAATGATAGATCAGGCAACTACAAGGAAAACCCAGATGTCCAAATTCCCAAACCCACTCTTAAACTCTGCAGATCTAAATTCTCCACTGAATGGTGTGCTCCACTGGATGAATGAAACCCTAGCTAGTTTGACCCTGATAAAGGAGATCTCCAAATGATCTGAAACTCTCCAAGATTATAGATTGGGTGATGGTAAGAACAACCCAGATGCCCGAATCTCCAAGATCCCTCTCAATCGTTGTAGATCTGAAATCTCCACTGAATGGTGCGCCCCACTAGATGACTGAAACCCTAGTAGGTTCAATCCTGATGAAGGAGGCCTCCAAGTGCTCTAAAACTCTCCAATAATATAGATCGGGCTATGAGAATCCCGTGGGAGAAGTTTCGGGCTCAGATCTCAAGCAGATCTCCCTAGATCTGAGTTTTACTGAATCACATGATGTCCCCTATGGCTCCGAGACGTCCCAATCTGCAGACAAATGTAGAATGATGATAACCCTCTAGAAAATCCCTCAAAATGATGCTCCTACCCCTTCTAAAGTGCTATATGGAGATGGGCTGAGACTAGAATGGTGTGGAGGAGTCTTTTATCCCTGAGACCAAGCTATGGAACAAGGTGAGTGGATATTTCACCACTGAGTTGCTCACAAGGGTTTGTACAACAAAACCCCCAAACTGAATGCTCAAGAGAAATAGCCAATGCTAATCCAAAACCAGAATGA
>JZKD02S1411527.1:182750-219252 GCA_000966675.3 Picea glauca
AATATAACTTTTAACTTCTTGACTTTCCCCCCTTCAGTGTGATACTATGACCTAGTGGGGGTGCCCAGGCCACTGAGTCTCCTCATCACCTCTCTAAGAGGTGGGGGACATTACACTTATTCTCCAAAAAACATACTTCTGTCCATCAAACTGTGGTATTCCATTTTTGTACGAGTTGGTACTCTCCATGATCTACCTTTCATTGGTTAAACTGATTTATGAAGGAACCTTCTCTGATACCAATTGTTGGATTATTGAGAGGGGGGATGAATTAATAATAGAGTAATTATAATCCTTTTTCTCCAAATAATCCAAGTGTTATATTAATGTAGAATTATTATCCAATAATTAGAAATAAGAAATGAACAATCACACACATACACATTACACCAGTGTTTTACGTGGAAACCCAAATCGGGAGAAAACCACATAATGCTTTATCTTATATGTCTTGAAGAATTACATTCATTGGAAGCACCAAATTCCTTTGTTTTCCAACTACAACTGGAAGGAGACTCTAACCCCATAGTTTCTTAGCCTACAAACTAAGGGAATATCCAACTCTCCAATTCTCTAGCTACAACCATAAGGAGGATACAACCCCCTATGTTCTTTGGCTACAACCAGAAGGTAGCTACGACCACCTATCCTTTCCCCGTAAAACTGCCCTGAAGTAGAAGTAGAATGATGGAAACCCTGTCACACTATCACTGTGAGATATATCGTTGTAAGCCTATACCAATAAACCTGAACCATGCATCAACCTGTACCTCAACCTGTAATCAACCTGTACCATACAATCTGTAATCAACCTGTACCATAAACAAGTGCAACCAACCATGTACCAAGTATGTACCAATCGTGTGTCAAGTACTCGTCAACTATGACTCATCAATATGTACCAACATCATCAAATATACCCCTCATGTATGTGACAAATCATCAACTACTTGTCTCAAGCATGTACCGAACTTGTACCTCAACCAAAATCCCTCATCAATTTCATCATCCAAATATGATTTGTAACTCTGTAATAGACCTGGTGTATATGATCACCTACCTATAATGAATAAAGATATAAAACTGATACACAATTTTATTCAGTGTGTTTTATGCAATTCCTTCAGGTGTCACTACTAGGAACCTCTCAGAAAATGAGTTATAGAAAAAATGGCACACCTTGCTGAATTCTGACTTATTCTAGAGAGCGACTTTGTAGAGTGCTCCCTGCACAAAATATTTGTTGAATTGATCTGAAATTGTTATAAATAATACTACATACTTTACTATAACCAACACATTTGGTCTTACAGAATTTGGATCTGTTATGAAGAATTTATGACATATTTACCCGAAACACTTGTTTTTGATTAGTTTTAGGACTAGCCCAAAACCCTATTTTCCACGGAGTGTAACTCAAAAAATATAACGACCCACAAGATTAATTTTTTACCAAAGATACTTGGATATGTTTCCTCAATGAAATAACAATTTCATGGTCTGAATCATTCTAGAAAAAACTTTATTTCGAAAATGGTGAGATGCCCTAAAAAAACCATACCTTAGAAAACATCATCAAAAGAATTTATCCTTCCTTGAATTCTGGCCTTCTTTTCTTCACTTCCTCATAAATTCGGCTTAGATATCTTTTGGTTACCTCATACAACTATAGGTATTCAATATTCTCAAGTGAGATTCAAATGAGAGAGCCTTGCCTCTTATTTATACTCTCCAAGTAGCTTCCTTAAAAACATCTTCTATGTCACTTTGCCCACTTTCCTTATTTTAGGGTTAACCCACTTCTAATTTCTCCATTAAATTTATTATTAAATAATTTATTTTTTATTCACTTTGAATTATAGTACACTCATAAATTCACTTTATTATTTACCTTCTAAAATCTCTTAAACCACTTTGACTACTTTGACCTTTTGGCGCTTCAAGACAACATATGAGGATCCCCCAACTTCGTAAGGCCATAACTCTCAAACCATGAGGATTTACGTGACGTTCCACATACCACCAGAAATCGAATGACATGTTCTATCCATATAGAATAGTATTACATGAAAATATATCAAAACTCATACTGTTATCCATCAAACAATCTCGGGTCCATTACCCAAACCGAGGTTCTCCAACTTCACATGGCCATAACTCTCTAACTGTGAGGAGTTATGTGACGTTCCACATACCACCAGAAATGGTGTGACAAGAAATAAGAATATAGGATAATTTCACTGAAAAATTGATTGTCCTTCATCTCATTATTCCACCGTTAAGCATGGGTTCTCTCACTCCACAAAGCATCTTCCTGTGAGGGCTTTCGCCATAAGGGGACCACTTTGGAGTTCATCCATATTTAATTCTTATCAACCATGACAATACAATAATGAGTCATCTTTACATTAAAAAAACTTGGGTTCATTACCCAAACCTCTCTGCTACAGGGATTTCTTCAAGGGTTGACATCAATGACAACCAACCTTAATCAACAACAAGTGCTATTGTGATAAGTATATTCTAATAAAACACCATTGGAACTAGGTATTCTAGAGCCCAAGACATTTGAATCTAAACTACAAACAAACGAGACACTTGAACATGTACCAACAAACCTAAACCATTCTCTACAATAAAAACAACACTAGATCCAAGTCAACTAGCACTAGAACCACTAACTGAAGCACCTCTCTATCTCAAAGGACCACCACCCTCAAGAACTAAAATAGAGGAAATAAAGTAACCAACAATGCTTAGACCATTGAAAGGAGGGGATAAACCACTACCCTCTCTTTCCCCCTCATCCAGGAATGACTTTATAGGGGACAATCTCTAATTAGGTGAGCCTGACTTGCAAAATAAGCATTTGAAAAATTTAAGTATTGAACCTTCTACTTGCAAACACCATCAATCATGCATACAAATATTAAAGGAGAGAGATTACACTTGATATCCACCTCCATACACACTTAAGGAGTTTTCTAGACAAAGTTCCAAAAACCATATGGAATAAGAAACTTAACAAATTGATGGTGAATGGGTCAAGAAATGGATGTAAATAACCTAAAAGAATTGGAAACTCCAACTAGAGAGGGTAATGGGCCTATTCATGGTCAACAAGAAGGAAATCTACCCACTATGACTAAACATAAGTAAGACTAATGTTAATAATACTCCAAGTACCAATTATAAGCCATGTTGAGATGCAACATTGGAATTAAATAAAATACAAACATACTTCAATCCCAACCCCTAGTAAGAATTCAAAGCAATCCCTTTAGCACCCTAATTTAGTGAACAAAACTGGTTGGAAGCTACTTCATCAATCATATTACAAAGAAAAAATAAATCACCCACTGGTCTCTAGATTCATACACCATTCAAAACATTCTTTATTACATACTAGGAGAAATATAGAATAATTTGATTCCAACAAAAACTTGGGAATATTAAGATATGGAGAATGAAGGGGGTGTATGCATCATTTGATTCCACATCTAAACCTGACGAAAATAGGATATTCTAGGAAGCAAGAAGAAACCCTAATGAGTTGGCTAATAACCCTAGAAGACTTTTCGACTCAAGAAGATAACTTGTATTAGTTTATTAGCCTCCAAGAGAAGAAGTCGGCCAGAAGAAATAATATATATTGAATAGGCAGATACCTAGAATGAGAAGTCGGCCCAGGTAGTTAGCCAGAATTACTATAAATAAGGAGGCTAGTCTTCATTCTGGTAGGCAGTCTCAGAAATGCAGAGAAACACTTGTGGACACTGCAGTGCCCGGTTTTGTGTGCAGGTTTGGAGGAGAGTTGCCATTTCATTTGTTGCAGGTAACATATCACATTTGGATTGGGCTATCTCTTGGTTAGGGTTTGGACTATTTGAACAGCTCTTATTGGTGCACTATCCTTGGGGAAAGGTGCACTACCCTTTGTTTGGCTATCTAGCCTAGGGTTTGCTTCCAGAGTGATTCTCTGTCAAGTTTAAGGTGCTTGGAGGGTGGGTTCGGCCTATGGTTGGGTGACAATAGTGATATTGTCAATGGTAAAACGAGCACATCCATTATATTCTAATAGGTTATGGGTCCACACCTCCTTTATTTAGTCTAACCGTTGGAAGGAAACATAACCAGAAGGATATTAAGCTCATTGAAGAACTACCGCTAGTGTTTCTAGGAGTAGTCACCAAAGCACTATCGCTAAGGTTTCTAGCAGGTGCAGTTGAAGAAACCCTAATCCTCTCGTTGAGGAACCTTAAGTGAAGGGATTGACCTAATTTCCTAATAGATCAGTGTGCCCTAGCCTAGCGCATCTCTTAGTACTCTCAGCAAGCCAAGACGTCAAGTTCGAGTTTTTGATCAAATATAGGGTTGACCAAGTCAAAGCAGCCATGAATTACTCTATGAAGTCAGAAAAAAAGTTAGATGGAGCTTCTAACTTTAGAGCATGGAAGACAAGGATTGACCTCATCCTTGCCAAGAATAAAGTGCTATATATCGTGAAAGGAAAGATCGTGAAATACGAGTTTGAAGAAGAAAAAGAGAAGGAATCACAGAACGTTGTAGTTATGGAGAAGTTCAAAGATGGTGACATCAATGCTATGAATATCATAGTGGAATCTATAAAATACCACTTGATACCCTACATCTCCCATCTTGACTCATCGAAGAAGATGAATGATACCCTAACAAACCTCTTCTCAGTCAGAAACATTGGAAAAATAATGAGTCTGAAGAATGGCTCTGTGACATGAAGATGAATGATGATGACAGCATAACATCATATTTTGTGATAACCTCTCAGTTAAGAGATCAACTAAAATCTATTGAAGAAATCATTTCAGAGAAGGAATTGGTAAACATAGTACTCAATGGTTTTCCCAAGACGCAGGATGCATTTTCCACAAGCATGAACACAAGGAAGGAGTATCCTACATTTGAATAACTTTGGACTTGCTGTGCTCAATAAGAATCCAATATCAGTGCAAAAGAGAAACCCCAAAATAAGTACGATGATCAAGCCTTCACAGCAAGATTCAAGAATTTCAGGAATAGAAGGAAGTTTGGTTCAAAGAAGAAGACAAATCAAGAGAAAGATTATTCAAAAATACAATCCTTCAACTGTCGAAAGTATGGTCACTACAAGAATCATTGTCCCAAGCTAAAGAAAAGGAAGGAGAAACACGAAGTATCAGTTGCCAAAGAAAAGGAACATACAAAGAAGACTAAGCAGGATGAAAGAGACTTCTTCTTCTGAAGGTAACAATACTCTTCTTATTTCTTGTACATATGTTGTTTGCATAGTCTCAGTACATATCTTGTATATCTATCTCTTAGATGATAATATGTTCCAAGAAGAACTATACTTATGGAAGAACAACAAGATAAGGATTTCTATCATTATACAAGTCAGATAATACACATGAAAGGATGAAATACATCAAACAAATAATGTGGAAGCTATTCCAAGATAATTCGGAATCAGAATCAATCATGAAGAGACTTAGAAGAAGAAAAGATAGAAAGAAGTCAACAATCAAGAGAAAATTGGAGAAATACTTATGACATTTTGCAGAAGACAATAAGATGGAAGCGTGAACTATGTTAGACGAAGGGAGCCGATTATATATTGCGGAAGACAATAAGGATGTAGACATAAGCGTGGAATTTGTTAGATGGAGGGAGTCAATTATATGAACTCATACATGAAGCAAGGATTAGGAGGGAGCTCATCCTATGATCCATTGAAGATGATGAAGTATATTCCCATGGTAGCAGCCATGAAATACAATACGTGTTCAGTTCAACTGTAGAAGAAGGCTTCTTCAAAGAAAAGCCTTAAATTATCCCTGGTTGTCCATCCACCTCCATGATCCTATGATGAAAGAAAGAAATGAAATATTTAGGGCATGGAATCCATAAGAAACTCCATGGACCTAAGAGCTAAAGAAAAACATTAGGAAGAACATGAAGATTCCAAGAAATAAAGAGAAGCTAGAAAAACTAGTCATTAAGAATCACAATATTACGATCCTGATATGAACTCACTAAAAGCAATCAAGAAGAGGAACTAAATGTTTTGATGAAGAACAATGTATATATGCAAGCATTGCAAGATCCAGAACTAGAGGTTCTCCCATATGGAGGGAGAAGACTATGATGATTACTTGTTCCAGTAAACCATACATACCTCTACATGAGTCTTTATATCATCTGCAATATCCATGGTTTGGAGTTCTACATCATATGAATGCAAAGAATGTTCTCCAGATAAATTAAACAAAGAGCATATAAAGAGAAACCTCAAGACTTTGAGACATACTAGAAAGAGACCCATTTATGTAGATAGAAGAAGATAACTTAGTGGAGAACCTCCAGTGCATAGCAGAAGCATGGTGAATATTTTCTATAACAAAGATATTGTATCAATATGATTACTTAGAAGATCATATCTCATGATGACAAAAGAAGTGCTACATGGATATGTTCCAGTTTTCCAACAATGATATAGTTTATTGATTAGAGCTACATGAAGCCTTCAAAGAAGACCAGTGTCCCAGACCGAAGTACATTTGAAATCAAGCATTACATTATCCGTGATGAAGTCCAAAAAGAAGAAAGTGGTTCTCTAATACATATCTCCATAGATGAGAAGATAAGCAGACATTTTGATAAATATTTTGTTCAAGATGAAAGAGTTTGCGTACTCAAGATGGAGCTCGTGGAGACGACCTCCTTATTGAAAAAGGAAGAGATGATTCCCAGGTTGGGAGGGAGCACTTATGTATTATTGATTGATGGATAGTCATTTTTTCATTTTGAAAAATGGTTCAGGATGAGAAGATTCTTTCTAGTTTGGAAAGTGGATTGAGATTTTTGACAGACAAAAATTTTCTAGTTTGGAAAATGGTCTAGATTGTTGATGTACCATAGACAACGAATTCCCATTGTGGTTAACATGGGGAGTGGTATAGGGCAATATATCTTCTTGAGGGTTACTCAAGAAGACTGGCTCGCATCGCTAGACAATGATTTCTCATTGTGGTTAACATGAAGAATGGTCCATTTTGGAGGTTGGTGCAGGACAAACATTTCCTCTTGTGGTTAACATGGGAAATGGTCTGGTCAGTCATTCCTTAGGGCGGATTCATTCTCTCTAGGTTTCACTTTGTTTAGTGCCAGAGGAATGGTCTAGGGTGGGGAATGGTCCAGGTTCAAAAATCAGGGACATACATTCCTTAGGGCAGACTCATTCTCTCCAGGTTACACTTTGTTTAGTGTTAGAGGAATGGGCTAGGGTGGGGAATGGTCCAGGCTCAAAAATCAGGACAATTATTCTTCCTTTCTTGAGAAGAATAGTCCATATAGCTCATCATTGATGTTTTACCTTATGAGGGAATATGCTCTTCCAATATCTCACAGATGTGAGTGGAAGAATGGCCCAGATGATTCAGTTTATATCATAACATTGTTTTTGTGTAGGTTGATATCATATGATTGTTATGAAGACCGTATGTCTCTAGACAGTAGATGTATACTATTGTGGTGGATGTGTTCCACTGTTTGATCAAGTATCTATGTGGTACTTGGTGTGATAGTGTACCACTAGATGGTATTTGTGTACTACTATGTATAGACACAGTTGTGTTCTATTGAATGATATTATTTTGATTGCCTTGAAGACTATCAATAATGTTGAAAATAATTATCAACTAGATGAATGATGAACATAGATTTCCCAAACAGAGAATGGGTCAGAACATTTACTCTTCTAGATTAGAATAATGGCTCTTGTATCACTCTGTGGAGTGAGTGTCATTCTAATTACTCAGATAAAGTATGGTTCTGGGAGATGATGCAGCTGATGACATTGATAGTGCTCATGACATAGTCATGAGACAGTCTATACAACTATATTGATGCTAACGGTTGAATGGTATGTGTGTGCTCAAGACCATTACCTGTAATACCTCCCTAGCTAGGAGGGAGTGTTGATATTATGGTAGCTGTGGGAGGTATTTACCTCCACATGTAAACCTGACAAGAATAGGATATTCTGGGAAGCAAGAAGAAACCCTAATGAGTTAGATAATAACCCTAGAAGACTTGTCAGCTCAAGAAGATAACTTGTATTAGGTTATATACTGAACAGAAGAAGAAGTCGACCAGAAGAAATAATATATACTGAACAGACAGATACCCAGAATGAGAAGTCGGCCCAGGAAGTTAGCCATAATTACTATAATTATAGGAGGCCAGTCTTCATTCTGGCAGGCAGTCTCAGAATTGCAGAGAAGAACTTGTGCGCACTGTAGTGCCCAATTTTGTGCATAGGTTTGGAGGAGAGTTTCCATTGCAATTGTTGCAGCTTGCAGATCACGTTTGTCTTGGACTATCTCTTGGTTAGGGTTTGGAATATATGACCGTCTCTTGTTGGTACGCTATCCTTGGAGAAATGTGCGCTACACTTTATTTGGCTATCTAGCCTAGGGTTTTCTTCTGGAGTCATTCTTTGTCAAGGTTAAGGTGCTCAGAGGGTGGCTTCGGCCTATGGTTGGGTGAAAATAGTGATATTGTCAATGGTGAAACAAGAAAATCCATTATATTATAACAGGGGGACTTCTAGTCCCTCTCCATGCAAAGCCACTTTAGGTTCCTTGGAATTGTCCTAGGAAGAAACTATAGATTCCTCTGTATCCTCAATCAACATAATTAGAGAGATAATTTATGGGACAAGGCCCACTTCACGGGAGGAATATTGTAGCTAAAAAATCAATTATGCATCCTCCAAATCTTAACTAAGACTCACCACCATCTCATCATGTTTGGTGATTTCTTTTCATTGAGATGGAAAAGGAGGTCACTCTTCCAATTCCTTCGAGGCACTAAGAGACAAGATCCCAAACAATTTAGTATTCAAATATCACACCATCTCTATGAAATTTTTCTAAGGAAATATACTTCAATGTAGCACTCTCACTAGATTTATCACGTTGCTAGCACACATTGTCCCCACCCTCCATAAAACTCTAGATTCTATTTTTTTTTTTTTTTTTAAATCTTCACCTCAAAAGCCTTAAGCCCACAAATTTCATTGAAATAAAAGTACCAAACATCAACTAAAAAAACCACTATTGTTGATTTCTCCACATCCATGGCCAGTGAATCAATAGTACCTACAAATTTTGAAGAACTGTTTCCCCCTAAATCCATACTTGTACCTACATAAAAAGACAAACCCCCTTCTACAATAAAACATATTCCTATATCTACAAATTTATAAACAAAGCCAATACCTAGTCCATTTGTACCCCTACAAGAAATTAAATTCATACATTGTATGGTAACAACAAAGCCCATGTAGAGCCCCCCCTGCACTAGAAAATAATTGCATGATCGTACTACCATTTGAGATCAAATCACCCTCCACCCCCCATTGTGAATTTATTGCACAAGAGTATCGAGGTGCTCTACAACCTAGTATGGAGGCGATGTTGTCATGTTATTGTTATGTTAGATTAGGTTAAATAACCTTACATTAAACATTAAGAAAAATTAAAGTCAGTTCATTTAAAAAAAATAACAATAATAAAAATAAAGTCGACTCAATAGGTTAGATTATATAACATTACATTAAATATTAAGAAAAATTAAAGTGGGCTAAACTAATAAACTACCAATAATAAAATCAAAGTCACCTCAATTAAAAAAAAATTACACTCCAAGAAATTTGATCCCTTTGCTTGATAGATCCCGTTTAAAGTGGATCTACGTCCCTCCTAAATATTTAAAATAACATTCTATATAATTTTTTTATTTTCCTTTTAAAAATATATATTTGTAACCTTAAAATAAATAAATCCTTCTTTCAATATTTAAGAAATTAATTTACTTTAATATTTATTTGATTACGCTAAAATTTCATTTAAAATTAAATAAATAAAATCTGATTAAATATATAAATAACATTTAGGAAATTGATTTACTTTAATATTTATTTAATTATGTTAAAATTTCACTTAAAATTAATTAAATAAAATCTCATTAAATATGTAAATAAATTCTATAATTGTAGTTGGTTTTTCTAATTTTCCCAAACATATATTTATAAGTAATTGAATAACTCTATAAGGTTTTGTTGGCACAGGGGCAGACCCGGGGTTCAGCTCCAAGAGCGCACCAACAAGCCCTAACTACTGGCCCTTTCGGCAACACCTGCGAAGTAGATGCAGTCTCACCCGAAGTAGCTATGGGGGGGTTGCAGGATAGCGATGTCTACAACCAAAGGGGATATCAAGTGGATCTAATATAAGAACAACAAAACATTTATATATCACTTATCAGCTCAGATCTACTCCACACAATTATCTATCAGATCTAACACAGTAACATAAATATCAGTATATCAAATGACAAAGAATAGAGCATCAATCACACACAACAAAAAATATACATGGTTCACCCTCTCCCTAGGGCTACGTCCACAGAACTATGATTTATGATATAGTAAGATGAAGCATACAGTTCTTTTCTGTGCTCTCAGCTAGTAGATTTTCTTTCTTCTCCTCTTTATCTCTCCCCTCCTTGCACACCTAGCTACAGGGTTGATCTTCACACCCAACTGAAGATCTTACAATACAGAAGGATCTCATACTCATCACTTCTTTCTCACACAATATTACTCACTCGATCACACAATAACAAAGAAAACAACAACAATCATAATACCAACCCATCCCAGGTCCTTTAGACCTCTATTTATACATTACAACAACTCTCGGACACCTTTAGTTTAAAACCTAAGTGTCAAAACACTAGATACCAAAACCCTAGGTGTCTAAAACCCTAGGTCAACTTGACCCACGATATCAGGGCTTCGCTAGCCTGTCTTTCCTTCCTTCTCATGTGGTGCTCCAAAGCATCCAGTAGTGGATTTTTCCTCTTGTTGAGTTGTGCATGATCCATATTCCTTGATTATTCGTCATCCTCGATCTCCTCATTTAATGTCTTTCTTCCTTTTACTTCGCTCCATCTTTTCTGCTCTTCTGCTCACTTCGACCCAGTAATAGTCACTGTGTTTTCCACACAATTCAGTTTTTTCCTTTTCTTCCTTGATCTTTTCTTGCTTCCATAACCAAGGGCCAACAGGGCCCCAACACTCACCTGTGACTCATCCTGAGACACTTCAGATCTCAACTTCCTGTCTGACTTCGATTTAAGATTGCCCAGGGTAGCCTGTGCTTCCATCTCTGGTCCTCCCTTGCTTCCTTGTGAAAACTATCTTTTATGTGTCTAGTACCTAGTTTCAACTGCACTTGGTACCTAGACCCGTTTCCTCATGCTTTCACTGAGAGCTATGAGGCATCAGGTTGTCATAATAAAATTTCAACTGGCTCCCATTCACCAAACCTTCCTTCCATTCTCCATTGAAAGTATTCAATTGCACAACTCCTCCTTCTGTAACATAGGCGACCTCATATGGCCCAAGCCAATGCGTTCTAAACTTCCCAGGGTTCTTTATGAACATACTGTGATATACCAGTACCATATCACCTTGCATAAATACCTTCTTCTTGATGTGTCTGTCGTGGTAAGCCTTCTCTCTTTCTTTCTAAACCTGCTGATGAAATCCCACAATAAATATTTCTTCTTCTAGCTCGACCAACTGTGTAATCCTCTCTCGAACAACGCCAATGTCATCCATATCTTTGAAGGCAACAATTCTTAATCTTGGTAGCAAATATTCCATTGGACAATGGCTTCGAGACTGTACACCAACTTAAAAGGGGTCTACATTGTGAGTTTCTTGCAAGTGGTTCTATAGGCCCAAAGTATTGCTAGTACTCTTAAATCCTAGTCATCTCTGTTCACACTGCAAATCTTCGTTAGCGCTGTCTCCAAGATCTTGTTGAATGATTCAACTTTCCCATTCACTTGTGGATGGTAAGGTTTTCTCTTATGATGATGGACTGCAAATTCCCCAGTCAAGGATTCAACGGTTTTATTGATGAAATGTGTGCCTTGATCACTCATAAGAATCTTAGGGCATCCAAACCTAGTTATGATGTTGTCAAATATGAAGCACGCAATTGTAGTGGCACTACAATCCTTAACCACTCTTGCTTCGACCCATCTGGTCAAGTATTATGTTGAAGTGATTATATACCTTGCTCCTGTGTGCTTCCCTGGTGGGTTAATAGGTCCCACAAAGTCAATGGCCCATTTCTCAAATGGTTGTAGGGTCATTTGTGGTTCTAATGTCTTTTCATCACTACTTGACGGTTTCCATACTCTTTTGCATACATCATAGGCTCTGTAATCCTCCTTAGCATCTTTGTGTAGAGCAGTCCACCATAGGCTATCCCTAAGAATATTCTGCTCAGTTGCCTTCCCTGTGTAGTGTCCTCCTGTGATGCCTTCATGAGCTTCAAAGAGGATCAACGTTCTTTTTGTCGCCATAACACACTTCCTCAGTATCTCATTAGGTCTCATCTTATATAGTTGTCTCTCTATAAGTGAAACGTTTGCAACGTGCACTACTAGTTGTTTCTTCTGGGTGATGGTATATTCACTAGGTGCCATTCCTGTTGACAGGAACTGGACTATCTCTTCAAAGTGGTCATCAATATTTCTAATGGCTAGCAGTTGTGCATCTGACAGTGTATCCTCTAAACTAGTAGGTTCTTCTCCATGTTCCAACCTCGACAAGTGGTCATGACCTTTGTTCATTCTTCCTGGCTTAACACCGATCTCAAAGTCATATTCCTCAAATAGAAGAATCCATTGACATATTATCCCCCAACAATGGATTTTTGACTAGGTATTTCAGCGCGGAGTGATCAATAAACATTTTAAAGTGTCCTCCCAACAAGTAGTGGCAGAACTTCTACAATGCATACACCACGACTAACCCTTCTCTTTCAATAGTGGTCTAATTAATCTCTGTTGTTGATAGCTTCCTGCTAGCAAAGGCTAATGGGTGCTCGATGTCTCTTGTTCCTGGTTGTGCTAACACAACTCCTAATGCAATAGAATATGCATCGGCATGCACATGAAACTCCTTGTTCCAATCTGGGAAAACTAGAATAGGCGTAGTAACCATTTTCTGTTTCAGTGTGTTGAATCTCTGCTAGCATTCTTCTGTCTAGTGAAATTGACAGTCTTTCTTCAAAATCTTCTCCATGGGTGATGTAATCTGGGAATAGCCTTTAATGAAATTCTTGTAATATTGAGTGTGTCCCAGCGCAATGCGTAACTGTTTGACTGAAGTAGGAGGGGGTAGATCAACTATGATGGAAATTTTAGCTAGATCTACTAGCAGTCCCTGCTTGCATACAATATGACCTAACAACACTCCAAATGGTGAAAATAAAATTCACTTATTCAGGTTTAAGGCAATTTGACACTGCCTACATTTGTCCAACATTATCCTTAAACATTCAATATGATTTTTTAATAAACTGAAAACAACCCAATCATCAAAGTATTCTTCTGGAAACTTATGTAGAAACTCCTTGAATGCTTCAACCACCAACCTGGAAAATATGGTTGGGGCATTCTTCAATCCAAATGGCATTACTGTATATTGGTAGGATTCCCATTCTGTTGCAAATGTGGTCTTATGGCTATCTTCCTTGGCAATTCAGATTTGATGGTATCCTGAAAATCCATTTGTAAAAGAATATACCTCCTGGCCTCCTACATTATCTAACACTTCATGAATGGATGGTGTAGGGAAGGGGTCATGAAAACAAGAATCATTCAGCTTACTAAGATCTGCACAGATCTTAATCTCTCTTGTCTTCTTGTCTTGTACCACCATAGGGATAATCCATTCTGATTCTTTGACAGGTTCTATGATCCCTGCTTCCAACATTCTGTCAAGCTCAATCTTCACTTTCTCCTTATATTTAGGGTTCAATATGTAGGGTCTTTGTTTGACTGGTTTGGTTCCAAGGGGATCCTCATTTCACCCATAGGCCCTTTAATTCACTTCATATCAATGAACTTGGTTGGAAACAAGTCTTGATACTCATGCAGTAACTCAACGATCTTGTCAATATTGGCAGCATCCCAATAATCTCCAACATTTGCAAGCTTCCATGTTTTCTCTATTCCAATATTTACTTTATTAATCTAGATCAGCTATCCAATAAATGGTAGCTCAACTCCTGGTCCTTCCACATCTCTCTGGCCTTTTGTTTCCATGATTTTCACCTTCCTAGGTTCATCGTCTTCATCAACATTGATGTTATAAAAGCCTTGCAGTTTTTGGAGAGGTGAAGTCCATTCGTCCTCTTCTTGTTCCAAAGGGAGGCTAGGTTCCTCCTCGAACACTTTATGTCTTATGACCTGTAATGCTTGAGCTACTATAGGATATTGGATTTCGAATAAAAAGGTACTAACAAAGTTCTGAGTCATACCTTCCCAATCTACAGTGATGAGGCAACTCTGCTTGTAGGTACTAGTTGATAGGAGTTGTGTCCAGTGTGTTTATGAATTTGTGCACCCACTGCTCTTGAGGAATGTTGCTCTAGGATTCCTCACAACTTCATACATAGTCCTTCGGGCAGCTTCGACCTATGTACCAAACTTCACATCCTTCTACTTGTGATGAGAACCGTGTTGTCATCAGAGTAAGACATTGTACCCATTTTGTAATGTTGTTTTTGTGTGTCCCCCACCATCTTGCTGGTGTGTGTTTCAAGGCCTCATCCATTTCCAACAAGCATTGTTGTGTTGGTACACTTTCTTCAAAGTCCGACAAGAAGGTTTCTAAAGGATTTAGACCATCAAAGGTGGGCAAGTTACTTACTGTTGTGCTGATCCAGCGTACTTCTCTGGTTAATCTAGTGCATCTCCTTGTAGATACTTCGTACACTTTGTTCTTCCAATTCTCCAGTGCTTCTTCTGAGTTTGACGAACATGTGTTGTCACTTCGCCAACTCAAATTTCCATCCGCCATAGGATTAATGTAATCTTGTTGTTTGGTTGTTAATTTGTATATGTTTTCTAGTTCGTATGCACGGTCTTCTTCTCTGATGGGCTCCATGTATCACTGACCTTCATCAGGATCTAAAGGTGTGATGACCCTAAGGCCATCTCCTTCAAATGTCATTCGACTTTTCATTAAATTGACCATAATGGAATTATTGAAACCCCAATCAATTCCTAACAACACAGGGTAAGGACAACTATCATAAACTATCTCAATTACCTCGAAGTATACAAACGTCCTCACTCTGTCGATGTCCACAAGGACATATTCCAATATTCCAAAGGGGATTACAGCTTGCTGATTAGCCACATTAAGTCTGATAGGGGAATATATCAAATTAGGTTTTCCCATCAGTGCCCAGGTTTGCTTCGTCATGACATTGACCTCCGACCCTAAGTCGAGGATTGCATAGTCTATATCATATTCTCCAATATGATCATTCAGGTGTAGTTCCTTATTTGTCCTTCTCTTCTTGGATAGTTGATGTACTACTTTATTCAGTAAAGGATCTATCCTTTCTATCTCATACTATCTGACCAAATTTTGCAGTTCTTGTATATCTTTCTCATCTTTAATCAACTCTATAAATGTATACAAGAAACTGACAAGTTTACTTGCCTCTTTTTCCTCTCCGGGCAAAGCAGACTGATCAAATGCCAGAGACATTCCACATTCTCTTACTTCTGGTCATGTCTTTGATGAAGAGCCTTGGTCTCCCTTGAATTCTTCCCTTCCCTCCTCAAACATTTGTTTTTATTTCTTTGCATCAAAAGTTTGTGTCTTCTCTGCATCTTTCCTGACTCCTGATTCTTTTGTAATATTTCCTTGGGTCATTCTATCCTCTCTTGTAATAGCGCCTCCTCGAGTGATAAAAATGAATCTGGGATCTACTCCATGAGGTTCTTCTTTGATTAATTGCATTTGCGGGTTCTGCTGAGGTCCCCGTCTCTCCTGAAGTTTAGCCAATAATGCTAGACATTTATCAATAACATGCTCAAAGGAGTTGCAATAACTGGAAGTGGTATAAGGGTTCTGACAGTCCCTTTCCAAGTGTCCTGGATGTGTGTAGTTACAATATATTATATGTCCTCAAACTCGACCCATACCTCATCCTCTTCCTCTTCCTCAGAATCCACCACGAGGGTTGAAGTTTCCTCTTCCAGGGGAGTTATACTACGTAGTGTTTCCTTCTTGCTATACTTCACCTTGAATTTTGTATATATCCCTTGACCTTTCCTGCATAAGATCATAAGCCCTGCAATCCCTATCATTATCTCCCATGGACTTACAGAATGTGCAATACAAATTTTTAGGTGTCTGAATATATTTTTGCATGTAGTAGCACTCACCTGGGTGATGTCTATTTCTACATACCTCGCACTAGGGTAGGGTAACTTGCTTCAAGGGGATCAGAGCTCCAGAGGCCAAGTATTCATGGAATAGGGTAAAATGTTCCTTGTCACGGCCTTCTGATTTTCATCTGACACACCAGATGTCTTCTATTTTTTCTTTTCCCTTGTCTTTCTTCATATCTTCAACCTGCAGAGACAAACTAGTTATCTAAGTCACGATTTGACTCATACCTGAGATGGATTCTCCCATAGGGGTTGATTCTAGCTTCATGGCGATGTCCAACACCTCAGCCTATGAAGAAATATTTTGTTGAGTCAATAGAACTTTGATGTGTGGAAAGCGAGCAACAATGGACCATTCCTTGTTCTGCTCATATGGGATTTAAAAACTCAGATGACCTATCAAGGTCTTAAATCTCTGGTCGAAATCCCACACGGGTTCAACTATTCTCTGCTTGAATTCTTTTACTTCTATAATGCACTGCGATTCTGACTTAGGTTTATTGAATTAAGCAATTAGCAAAGTCTTAATGGAATTCAACGGTTGAGGTGTATCTCCTTGGACACAATTCATGTACCAGCTCAGTGCGCGACCTCTTAGGGTGGTACTAAATTGAGATCGTTTGACAAATTCATTGATGATATTCTTAATACTCAACACAACTTCGCATAGGAACCAGTGCTACTCAGGGTCTTCAGATCCATCTCCTCTAAAGGTGGGTAACCTCATCTCATCTTGCATAGATCTTCGTAGGTTTTTTGACTGAGTATGTGAAAGACTACTAGTGACAATGCTCTGAGTGCTCTGGTGACTCTGATTACTTTGATTGCTTAATGTTACTGAAACAACAATAGGATTATTAGTACTTACTTTGATGATCAACGCAGTTCCCGAAGCTTCTAGTTCTTCTCGGCGAGGTTCCACTATCTTAGCGGATTCTAAATGCTCTTCATATGTCAGATCTGCCTCTTCTCCACTATAGAAACCCTCATCCCTGTATTTCTACTTAAACAGGTTCATAAGAAGAACTTCTCTGAACACTCTCCCACTGCGCGTATGTCCATCCTTTGTGTCATTGTCAATGTCCGTATTCTTGAACATTAGCTCTTCAATCCACCAGGCTACTGTATGTTCAATGCATTCTTCTCATGCAATAGAATCTTGATCCTCAACTTCAGAAAATGTAAAAATTTTCCTCTGGACCCTTTAAAGAAATATCTCTCAACTTGGCTATATGACTCTACTCTGTCAATAACAAGCTCGGTGATATACCCTCCAATGGTACTATCAAACCAATGATCTACTACTCTTGACATGAAGTTATCAACTCTCTTGACCTTCTTGACCAACGCCGACGTCCAAACCATAGGTGGCCTAGATCTGATCTCAAATTGGGTATTTGCTAACCTAGATAGCCACTCATATAGCTCCTGATGGATTCCTCCAAACCAAATTTCGTGTATATCAGTAAAGATATATCTCTCCAACCAATCCTCTGTACTAAGATTAGGGTTCTTGTTATGGGCTTCAACGAAGTCCTTTTCTTGATCTTCTATCCACTTCTGAATATTTGTCTTCAATGGAAACCACCTTGACATTCCCTCAAGAATATTCTGGTCCTGGCAACAGAACCATTTGTTGGCACAGGGGCAGACCTGAGGTTCAGCTCCAAGAGTGCACCAACAAGCCCTAACTACTGGCCCTTTCAGCAACACCTGGGAAGAAGATGTAGTCTCACCCAAAGTAGCTATGGGGGGGTTGCAAGACAAATATGTCTACAACCAAAGGGGATATCAAGTGGATCCAATAAAAGAACAACACAAAATTTATATATCACTTATCAGCTCAGATCTACTCCGCACAACTATCTATCAGATCTAACACAATAACGCAAATAACAATATATAAATGACAAATAATAGAGCATCAATCACACACAACACAAAATATACGTGGTTCACCCTCTCCCTAGAGCTACGTCCACATAATTGTACTTTATGATATATTAAGATGAATCATACAGTTCTTGTCTGCGCTCTCAGCTAACAGATCTTCTTTCTTCTCCTCTCTATATCTCCCCTCCTTGTGCACCTAATTGCAGGGTTGATCTTCGCACCCAGCTGAAGATCTTACAATACAGAAGGCTCTCATACTCAACACTTCTTTCTCACACAATATTACTCACTCGATCACACAATAACAAAGAAAACAACAACAATCATAGTACCAACCCATCCCAGGTCCTTTAGACCTCTATTTATACATTACAAGATCTCTCAGACACCTTTAGGTTAAAACCTAAGTGTCAAAACCCTAGATACCAAAACCCTAGGTGTCTAAAACCCTAGGTCAACTTGACCCACGTTTTCAGGGCTTCACCAGCCTATCTTTCCTTCCTTCTCATGTGGTGCTCCAAAGCATCCAATAGTGGCTTTTTCCTCTTGCTGAGTTGTCCACGATCTGTATTCCTTGCTGATCTGTCATCCTCGATCTCTTCGTTCAACGTCTTTCTTCCTTTTACTTCGCTCAATCTTTTCTTCTCTTCTGCTCACTTCGGCTCAGTAACAGTCACTGTGTTTTCCGCACAGTTTGTGTTTGTCCTTTTATTCCTTGATCTTCGCTTGCTTCCATAACCAAGGGCCAACATGTTTTCTAAATATACTATCAAAGAACCATTCTAATATTACCTCCTATATAGAAATAAATTCTCAATGTTTTTTCTAATTTTCCCAAACATATATTTATAAGTAATTGAATAAATCTATAAGGTTTTCTAAATACAGTATCAAATAACCATTCTAATATTACAGGCTATATAGAAATAAATTCTCAATTATTTAAATTATAGTTTTTTTTTAAATATATTATGAAATAATCACTTTAATATTATTTTCTTAGTAGGAGTTTAATTGGATCTTAATTTCATTTACAAATTTCCAATTAGGAGTTTAATTGGATCTTAATTTCATTTACAAATTTTTCAACACTGTAAATATTTTTTAAATTCTTTTATAAAAATAAAATAAATTCATGTCAAGAGATTTGATCTTTCTCAACTAATAAAATTTAGAGTTAAGATAGATTTAAAATGATTCTTTATCTAATAAAGATAAAGTTGATATTCAAATAGTTGACTTAATATTCTATTTATCACCCACATTAAAATATTTTTTTTAATAATATATTTCTTTAAGTTCTTTTAATCTAAAATATTTTTCACCTCAAGAGATTTTATCTCTTGAAGAATGATTATTATAAAGATAAAGTTAGTAATAAAATCTTTGACTTAATATTTTATTTATGGTTCACATTGAAATATCTTTTTTGTTATTAATATATATTTTAAATGCCACTTGTAAACTTCATATTAAGCATTGGAGGAATTACACATCTCCCTCAAGTGAAAAGTATAAAACATTTATTGATAGAATACAATTTTTTTTACTTTCAATTACTTTATATCTCTTTCTATATAAAACTAATATAAAATCTTACATTGAGATGTTTTTTTATTGCACAAAAATGTTTTTTTTACAATCGAGTTTTCCTTTAATGTTCAAGATGAACTTAACACAGTATTAAAAAAACAAACAACAAAAAAACTATTCAAACATTTTATTTATAACCACCATTAAAACATTTTTTTGTTATTAATTTTTTATTAAAACATGCATATTTTCATAGTTCCTCATCATGCTTCAACAATCCCTGATGATGAATAATGTCCACTCTAAACACGTTCACCTATTGAATTTCTTTTAATAAACACTTTTCATTACAATAATTATCTAAACAAATCAAATTTAAATGTAAACATATATAAATTTTAATGAAAAACTACCTCAATTCTAACACTACCTTCTTATAAAAACTAAAATTTAATAGTTTAATTTAAACAAGTGAAAATCAAAATATGATACAAATTTATCTTTGTATTATGAATTACTTGGATATAAATAATTTTAAAATGGGTTGATGTATTTTTAATAAAATTCTATAAATTTAAGAAATTGTTATAAAATGATAAAGACATTTTTATATTAATATTATATTAATACTAAAATTAAATTGAAGAGTTACTAATTAATTAATTGATTGTTGATATTAATAAAAAATAAAAGAATGCTAAAAATTTTGAAACAAATAAAAGAATGCTAAAAATTAATCAAAATAAATTAACGATACAAATTCTAAAATAAATAAAAAATGCTAAAAATCATTAAAAGAACAGCAATGACATAAAATTTCCGCGATTTTGGTTAATAAATGATAACATCCACTTGATTCCCTTCGAGAAAAGATAAATTTCAATCACAAAACAGTCCACATATGCATAATTTTGCGACAACGGTTACCACATTCTCTTATTCATCATATTAGAAAACAATACACACATGCGAGCTGGTTGACCTACTACATTCATATGTAGTCCTCTATGTAGTCCTCCATGTGCAACATCGACGTCGATAAAACACTAGTACATATTGTTTTATTTCCATAGATCACCGATTCTTGCCATCATTGAAACAGTGTTGTATTGACAAATCCAAACAAGAACTCATTCTTGGTATCATGGGAAAAACTTGGACCATAATATAGTGTATTTATCTTCCCATTTCATTCTAACAAATTCACAGCAGAATCAACCTCGGCCATGCCTTCATTGTCAAAATTTATTGAGGCTTTAACATAGAAGTAGGATAAGCTCATTCAGATGGGAATAATCAAGGGCCACAAGGCACATGCCCTGGATGCACATGATGGAAGAAACTCTCAAAATCTTAAATCTAAACATAAAGGAAAAGGAAAGGTGCATGTGGAGCCAAAGAACTAAGGGTACTCCAAACCCTTCAACGATTCCTCAGGTTCCAAAGGTGGAAAAAGCAAGCAAGGGAAGAAGTGTGGTTACTACAATTACGAGAACCATCCATAATCTGCATGCATGAAGAAACAAATTGATTAGATGACACAAATTCTTCAGAAAAAACAATCTTGGGGACTTCATTTATGAGGCTTCCAAGAAGAAGTCAGAAGATCAAGCCCATAAGAAAGGTAATCCTCATGCATTAGTAGCTTTACATTCTTCTACTGACACCTAGATTGTATATTTAGGTGCTTCCCATCATATGGCAAGCACAAAGGATATTATATCTTCTGTAACTACATGCACATGGCCTCCTATCATCATGGTGGATGAATCTCCAGTTGAGGTCACCAGAAAAGGGAGAGTGGAACTAGAACATGGAAGCTATGAGAACATCTTGCATGCTCCTCAACTTTCCATGAATATGCTCTTGGTGTATAATATTACATACTCGAGTGTAAGAAAAAAGGTGGAGTTCACACCAGACTCTGTGTCCATATTTAACATGAAAGATAACTCCAAAATTGATGTCAGGGAGGTAAATCATAAATCTTGGTTATACACTTTTTCTAAGTTTATTGAACCTGATTCCTCTATATTACTTACACATGTTAATGACAATAGTATATTATGGCACAAGAGGTTTGGTCACATGAACTTTAGGTACATGCAACAACTTAGCAAGAAGGGGATGGTCACCAGGTTACCTGATATCCACTTTTCCAGACGGGTTTGTGAAGGATGGGTCCTTGGCAAGCATCCTCATGAGAAGTTCGAGAATGGAAAGGCTCACAAGGCCTCCTCTTTATTGGATTTTATTCACATTGATCTCATGGGTCCATTCCCGCATCCATACATAAGCAAGGAAATGTACATCCTTACATTTTTGGATGATTACTCACGTTATACTTGGGTATTTTTTTTCAAGAAGAAGTCTGAGGTTTTTGACCATCTCAAAGAGTTCAAAGAACTTGTCGACACTCAATCAGGGAGAAAGATCAAATCCCTATGTACATATAATGGGGGGGAGTATGTAAACAAAGATGTTCAAAATATATGTCTTGAGGTTGGGATATAGTTGTAGCAAATGATACCATATACTTCACAGTAGAATGGGGTTTTTGAGTGGAAAAACAAATCTCTCAAATAGATGGCCAATTGCATGCTACATGCAAAGGCACTTCCTCCCAAGATTTGGTTGATGCACTTAACTGTTCCAGTCACATTCAAAACATATCCCCTCATAGATCTATTAAGGACATGACTCCTTTCAAGGCTTGGAGTGGAAACAAACTCGAAGTCACCCACTTATGTATCTTTGGATCATGAGCATGGGGCCACATTCCCTATGAGAAGAGGAAATAATTAGATCCAAAAAACCACCCATGCATCTTTGTCAGCTATCCCGATGGTGTGGAGGGATATATATTACTTGATCCCTCTACAAATTATCTCATCATTGAGTGCAATGTCTAGTTTGAGGAAATTACCTCACATGCTCCACATGAGCCACATGCAAATTCAATACATGTAGATGAGGAGCTAGAGCATATGTCGAAGTGGGCACAATCGACACTTCAGGATGTAGGAGACTTTGTTGGGGATCTAGCAGATCTGAGGACGACCATATCTTAGTTTTAGGATCCTCCTCTTGTACTCAATGCCACTGAACCCATGATGCCTCCACATTTTTATATGGTTCAGTCTTCAAACCCACAGACCTACATAGAGGCTACAGGGAACCCCTTTCGGGAAGAAACCATTCAAGTGGAGTAAAACTCTCTCCTCAAGAACCATACTTGGAATCTAGTTCCATTTCCTTCAAACATGAAGATTTTCAGATGCATATGGGTCTATAGGACCAAAAAGGCAGCAGATAGAAAGATGAGGAGACACAAGGAAAAACTAGTTTCCAAGGGATTTCAGCAACAGATCCATGGGATTGACTATGATGAGACTTTTGCTCTAGTAGAAAAGTTGGATTCTATCAGGTTGGCCCTTGCGATTGGAGCAGCAAGGGGATGGAGAGTACATCAAATGGACATGGATAATTCTTTTCTTCACGGAGATATCTTAGAGGATATTTATATGGAGTGACCAATTGGATTCATACATAATTCATCTTTATTGTGTCAACTCAAAAATTCACTCCATGGCCTCAAGCAAGATCCTAGAGTATGGTACACAAAGATGAACTCCTTATTTCTCTCCAAGAATTTTTCCAGATGCACATATTCTCCAAATGTCTACATGATGAGGACCACCGACCCACTTATGATCCTAATCCTATATGTGGATGATCTTTTGATCATTGGTAGCTTGGTTTCAATGATTTCCTTAGTCAAGGGCATTCTTCATGACGGGTTTTTTTATGACGGACATGGTTCAACTCCATTTCTTTATTGGTCTCAATATCATCAAGAATGCTTCAAGAATCAAGCTATCTCAGGCTAAGTATGCTTAAGATCTCATGGAGAGATTCACATGATAGATTGCAAGTATGTACCTACGCCTTTATTATATAGGGTTAGACTTGAGGATGGTCGGGTTACACCAGTGGTGGACAACACCTTGTATTGACAACTTATGGGGAGATTTCTGTAGCTCACTGTTATAACCCTAATTTCATACATGCTTACCTGGCATCAAGCCATCTCAGATCCCTTCTTTGCCAAAGCACTGCTGAACAACTCTTTAAAAAAACTCTTTTATAAAGGCCCACATGCCCTACTCCATTACTGCACATGTGTACATGTTAGCTGACCTAAAACAGTCCATGTGGACCTACAAAAGCATGAATAAATGAAATTTGCCAATGGAACACACAACTTTGGGTGAGTTAACTGAAACTCCCAGCCATGCATGGTCGAGGGTTCATCCAAATACCTAGCTTCTTCTAACCTATAAAAGAAGGGATAGGGGTCCCATTTGGAGGAGGAGAATAAGAGTAAAGAAGCTCTACAGAATTGCACATTCCCATTGTCCCAACCCTTTAGCCATCCTTGTGCAAAGAGAGATATAAAGCAAAGAAGTTGGAGGACATTTGAAGAGGAGCCCGGGATCATGTTCGTGGAGAAGTGGCCGGTCTCGACATTGTAAGTTGATTCATTAAAGTTAATAATAAATAGATGCTTTTCCCATTCCACTATATGAGTTCTTCATAGTTTAGTGAATATATGTTTGAATCTCTAACCCATTAATCTGTAGAACAAATGCATGTAGAGTTTGTTGCTTGTTTTGTACATAGGTCAGTCTTGAGAGGATAGTTTCCAACAAGCGATAAAGCATGAAGAAGGATCGACATCGAACGTTCGAAACAAGGTATGTTCGTGTAACCATGTATTTTCTTGAAAGAAATGGGGATTAAGTTTGGGACGACGGTAGAAAGTAGGATTCTTTCGATCTTATCTGCATGCATAATATAACCCTAAATGCTAGTCTGTAGGGGGATTTCCCACCACAATAGAATTGGCGACCATACTGGGGAAGTCTCTAGGGTTCCTGGGAATATTTTTAGGTATTTTTAAAAAGATTGATTTTCTTTCCTGTTCTTTGGAGTTCCTACAAAGTCTGAGCTGACAGAGATTCTGGTCTTCCATACCAGCTATCTCTGTTTCTTTGCTTGACTGTAATTTTTTTTTCGAGACCCATAGAGGTACACGCGGCCTACATAAGGTATACACACATGTACCCATGCCTTACTTTCTTACAACCCACATGTAAACGCTATCTGAAGAAGTAACAATAGCGTATATTATTTCAAATTTTTTTTCAGGCAGTCATCCTCTTCCTTGTCAAAATCAGTCATTCTCAAGGGTTTTCTAGAACTCTTTCTAATGTTGGTTGTTTGCAGTCTATAGCTTAGGGTTCATCTTAGATTGGTTTGTTTTACGATTTTTTTCCTTACATTGTTTTTCTTTTTTTGTTAAAGAAAGTGTCTAAGCCTTTAAGAGATCCCGGTTCTCAATATTAGTGGTCTCTTCCTAGTTTGGATTGTCTGTTTTTATTTGTTTCAAAGTTTTAGATATACACGCAGCCTGTATAAGGCCAGCATGAGTGTACACACTCTTTGGCTCTACACAGCTCCTGTGCACACACTTGCTGTTGAATTGTCAGTAGTGTGCTTATATAGGATAGTTTTTGTTGAGGGTGAGGCAGTCATCTTTTCCCTTGACAAGAGTTATACCTCTCAGGTTTTTGAATCTCTGTCCTAGCAGTTAGTAGCTTAGGTTTGATCTCATCCATAGCTTTCTTTTTTCATTTAAAAGTTTTCATCAAAATTTTCTTTAGGGTTTTTAGACAAGTGTGAGAGTTCTTTTTTAAGTTGCTAGTGTGTGATTTCTTGAAGTGATTCTTTGCGATCTGCGACTAGGCTAGAAGTTTTTCTTGGTTTTTGACTTGTTAATATTTTTCCTTTTTGCTTTGTGATCATTCAAATAAAAAAAAATCTTTCATTTTCTTTGTTTGGTTGAAAAGTGTTGTTTTCCATTAGTAACAAGGGAAAAGTATTTTCTTTCATAAGTTCTTGACAGTTTTCTTAGGTCATAAGTAGATCGTATTTGAGTGAAATCCTTCTTTAAGTTTGCTGATTCAAAAGATCTTAGAATTTTTTTTTTTTTTTTGAAAAGTTGTTGAAAATTTGCATTAAGTGAAGGTTTTTTTTTCCAATTTTTGTTCATTTTTATTTTCTTCTTTCAAACATCATCAGTTTCACTTTCATACCCTTTGACATAAGACAATCCATAAAATTAACGCCAAATCTAAAATTTATTAGAATTTTGTGTTTGTAGGGTTAACCAACTAGTTCAAGATTAGGGCCTTGGATTAAGTTGGAGAGGAAACTCTTCGAGGCCATTAAAATCAAACATTGGAGTCTGAGTTAGGGAGTGTCCAAGTCTAATATCATGAAAGTTATCCGGGATCCCCCTCTAACACAGGGGATAAACATGAGGTCACGTGTGGAAAGGTAGCGGAGATAACCCCTCCAAAGCTGGACCAATCGTAGTGGAGAACACATATAGAGGGCTTGTCTTGGGATTCCGTCAATTGCGTTTGCCCTAGATCTTCGTGGGTCTTGAATCCATTCAAAGTTATTAGTTGTATTCTATACCACTTTCTCTCGATACCCTTGATAGGTTTTAGGCTCGATACCTTGCTCATTGTGGTCTACCCGACTTTTGACTGTACCCGCCTGGTGACTGTTCGCGCGTTGGCAACCTAGTTGCCTATCTTTTTTAGGGACATACACAGGTGAATCCGGGGGTATACCATGGTACATAGGACATACATCGGGCCACTCTTTGTAGAGTATACCCGGAGGGTGCTTCCGTGTTTGAGTTGCACTTGCACCGGTAATATGCTCTAGTGTTGGTTGTTGTAACTGTTCTTCCAATTAGTTTAGTGTTTGCTTGTCTTATCTTGTAGGGAATTTTTAGTGCATGTTGTGTTGGAACGATTAGACTACCCTAGTGTGTCTTTGATCTTCTCACACAATGGAGGATCACGAGCTCCGCCAGTCATGAAGGCTTCAAGCCCTATCACTAGTTACACTGGAGCCACCCCCGCCACCACTAAGGCGAAAGGTAGACCAACAAGGGTCTTTTGAAGCGACCAGGTCACACGAAGTTGTGCCCGACCAACATTCGGAGGAATCAACTGTCTTAGAATTTGAATCACAAGCTCTTGGTCCACCTGAAACCTCCATCACTGATCTTTCGACACCCACCATCATATTGATTCATCCTTACGAGTGCCAGACAGTGTCGCACGCAACAATGGAAACAAATGTTGTTACTCCTTTTGGGAATTCTTCAATTCCCACTACAGTTGTCACCACAGGAGAGTTTTCAGCTCCTAATCGACCATCACTGGTCTGAGCCACCATGGTTTCGATCGCCTCTACATCACACAATGGTCTGATCCCATCTCTGGCGACGGCCACAACCCCTTTCACACCAAGTGCGACAGGCCCTCTGTTCTCACACGGGATTCCTAGTTCAGGTACAAGTCCTATACTTTCCTACTCCACTTCATAGACTTCAGGTCTAGGGGTAGGGAGCTCTAACACTCCTCTACAAGGACACATGGGGGGCGCTCCTGCTCCTTTTAATGATTTCCCTTACGGGGGAGGTCATATACCTCTTTTGTCCCCTTCCCTCGATGACACGCAGTAGCAATCCCCCGGGCCACCTGCACACCATAGTTTATTTGGAGCGGGGATTCAAGGTCCACCTTCACGTAATATGCTGGTAGGTTTGACACCATTTTCTTTGTTTGATGCGTTTGGTAATAATGCCTTCTCGTCAGCTACTTTCCCAGCTGGGGGCAACCTCGGTTTCAGACAACCTATTCCTATGTAGGGTACTATTCCTGCACAGGGGGCACACCCAGGAACTTCTTCCACATCAGGGCCTTGGAATTCTTGGCAGGGATAAGTTCCCTCGTCAGGAATTCCAATCTAGGGTAATTCTTTTCAAAATCAATGGAACCCCGAACAAAGCACTATGCCTATCCCCACGAGACTGACATGGGGAAACCCTTCCCAAAGTCCTTCGAATGTAATGCATGCCCAACCATCTATGTCCTATTTTGGAAATCAGTTGATGATGTCTCCTCACACACAAAATTTATACACTAGCCATGGCCATGGTTTTTACTAGAACCCTAGCCAGCAGCTGAAATTTTCCTGGAAACCTAGTGCCAGTCAAACTCCAGGCTCCTTTTTCCCAGGTTATCACCAACAAACCAAACTACCCTTCTTGGAAAATTTTCATTTTCCAGACTTGACAAGGTTGTTGAATGACCCTATCTGTCACGATTCACGTTGGCCTCCTATGCTGATGAAGTTGCCTTCGGACATACCAAAGTTCGAAGCCAAGCCTAACGAAGATCCAGGAGATCATGTGACTACCTTCCATCTTTGGTGCTCATCTAACTCATTGAAAGACGACTCCGTACAGTTGTGATTGTTTCAACGTACTCTCATTGGGAGTGCCACAAAATGGTACATTGATCTTGATCGCTCAAGATACTCTTCCTTCGGTGAACTGGCGATGGCTTTCCTAAACCATTTCTAGTTACCTGTGATATATGACACTGGCACCGAATTGTTGGCCAATTTATCACAAACAAAAGAGGACCAAATCTCTGATCACATCCGAGAATGGAGATGCCGAAAGAGTGTAATTAAGGTACTGGTCCCACTAACATTCCTGCTTGAGTGGTTCCTTAAGTCTTTGGTCCCACAGTTGTCCAAAGATGTCGTGACATTAGGAGTATTTTCTGAAGAAGACAACATCATGCGAGCTCAACAACTTGAGCTAATCTATTCTCAGTCTGTTTTATTATACGAGATCTTGCTATATGCACCAAGATAAATACTTGATAACACCAGATAGAGAGTTGGACCACATGCTGATGGTATTGTTGGTTCAGCACAAACAAATCCCACTGAGAAATTGATGAAACAGTTGCTGCAGTTGTCTATACAACACACAGTGGCCAACCAAACTAATTCTTTGGCTGCTCCCCTTACCAAAACATTAGATGTACACACAGTTCAATTGACTAATCCAAAGGCCACCCAATAGCTTGAAGGAAAGAAAAAAAAATGAAAGAAGGGTAAGGGGGATAAAAAACCTACCGATAATGTTGGTGGGGACAACACTGAGAAATGGAAGGCGAGGTATCCATGCAACTTGTGCGTGGAATACCACCCAACCCATCTATGTCCTCCTCTTACAGAAGCCCAAAAGTTCGTGACGCAGCAACAAACTGCTGTGTTAACCAATCCATTTCAACATGGAAAAAATCTAACCCAAGCCTCTGCAAGCACGAAAGGGGGCGGCCAAGGATCCTCTCCGTCTTTGAACAACCTCGCATCCGCAAATGTATATATGGTGAAGGGTGATTCTTTTATATTGACTAGAGCACATGACTATAGTAAACCAAGCACTTCTGAGAAGGGCAAATAAGCCAAACTCCCATCTCTTCCTCTACAGATTTAGAATACGTTGGGAGAAACAATGACACACATCCCCAAAGGCACGTTTAAAAAATCTTATCACAACCCAAATGCAAGGGCTGACCAGAACTATTTTGTGGTGGAATATTTATCACAAACCCCTTGTGCAATGTCTTCTTTGGAAGTCCTCCAAAGATGTCCTTCCCAGAGGAAAGCCTTGTTAACCACTTTAGGATCTACCGAGACTTATAATCTGGGTACAATCATGATGGATATAGCTGACCTAAAACCTCATCTGCCTTACCACGTAGCGTTTCAGATAGTAGTGGCTTATCCCATGAAAAATTTTACTCAGAATATCTTCCACACGGTGGTCGATGAGGGAGCCTCAACATGCGTTATGTTGTTGGCATGTTGGAAGACCATTGGCCAACCCATTTTGTCTATGTCACCTACTCTCCTCACTGCTTTCGACGGTCGTTCATTCCGACCACATGATATCATTCCCTCTTTCCCCGTGCAGTTAGGAGGGAAGACCGTGTCTGTCGAGGTAGAGGTAGTCGATGTGCCCCTCGACTATAACCTCTTGTTAGGAAGGAGTTGGACTTATGCCATGCAAGCTGTGATTGCTATAGTTTTCCAGGTCTTGTTGTTTCCACACTAGGGTCGGATAGTGACCATCGATCAATTGTCTTTCTCCAGACCTAACCCTTCATTGGGGGCATCCACGGTCTTGATGATTGATAATCCTCAACCATGTGTAGTCAACGTAGGGGTTGGTTTGTGCCCATTTTTGATGGGTACCTTCGATTACCCACCCCCTCAAGGAGATATCAAGTTTATATCCAATCACCATAAGGTTGAGATTTTTCAAGTTTCATTGTTTCGCACGACTTTCTTCGACGATCCATGGATACTTCCTTCCCCATCAGCCACGATGGATGGGACAGGGCACCCGGGCATGTCCATGCCCTTGTCCGCAGCTGAAGTAGGATACTCTTTAGTCTAGCAAGATTCAACCAACATTGATCCAACTCCTGCACAAGAGTTCGATCCACTTCTAGAGCCTATTTGGGCTCAGGGTTCTCTCGCTCACATCGATTCATTAGACTTAGTCTTTCCCTCTGATGAAGCTATAATTGAGGCAATGACTAGTCCGAACAAACCCTGGGAAGATCTTCATCACGAATCATACTTCCTCCCAAAGTTAAACATAATCGAAGCCGGAGAATTCACCTTGACTATGATGGGAGATAGGTCTTGTCCTATTTATCCCTTAGCTATACATGAGGTTTATGTTGAGGGTAATATTAAAACTATCGCTAAAACATTACCAATCAATATCTCCTGAAACCCTAGCATCGTGGAGAATGTTTTCATCGGAGCTGACTGCTCCCCCAGAGAGATTCAAATCTACACAAATCTTTTTAAAGAATTCCGTGACATTTTTGCCTAGTCTTACGAGGAAATGCCAGACATCGATCCAAAAATAGTTGAACATGAAATCACAACTTATCCATATGCCAAGCCTATCTAGCAGAAGCTTCATCCAGTTAACCCCAAGAAATCAACAACCATTAAGGTTGAGGTTGAGAAACTGCTAAAAGCCGGTTTTATCTATCCTATCCATTTGACCCAATGGGTGTCAAACCCCATGCCAGTCAATAAAAAACAAGGCACAATTCATGTATGTACATAATTTCATGATTTGAACAAGGTCTGTCCCAAAGATAATTTTCTCACACCATTCATCGACCAGATAATTAATGAATGTGTGGGTTGCGAGGCCTTCTCTTTCATGGATGGTTTTCTGGGATATAACCAAATACAAATCAAACCCGAAGACCAACAAAAAACAACGTTCATATGTCCATGGGGTACATTCATGTATCGTACGATGCCTTTTGGTCTCAAAAATGATGGAGCCACCTTTCAGCGGGCCATGTATTTTTCTTTCCATGACCTCAAGAAAATAGTAGAGGCCTATTTATATGATTTAGCATCTCGATCTCGCAAGAGAACAGATCATCCTACACACCTCTGACTTATCTTTGAGCATTGTTTCTACTTCTGGATTTTCTTGAATCCAAACAAGTGTATCTTTTGTGTAACATTAGGACGATTGTTAGGTTTCATAGTGTCAACAACAGGGATCATGGTCGATCCTTTCAAGGTTGAGGCAATAATTCAGTTGCCCCCCCCACGCACAATTATTCAACTTCAAGGTCTATAGGGCAAGGCAAATTTTCTAAGACGCTTTATCACTAACTACGTTGAGATCACCAAGGGATTTATGCACTTACTTAAAAAATATGTTCCTTTTTATTGGGATGATGCCACTCAACACTCTTTTTCCGCATTGAAACATACAGTCACAACTGCCCCTCTGCTCCGACCACCTAACTATAACAAGGATTTCTTATTATATCTAGCTGCAGCAGAGTCAACCATTGGCATGGTCTTAGTTCAGGAATATGACTTGTTCTTAGAATATTTCATCTATTACCTGAGCTGAGGCCTCGTAGGACCGAAACTCAATTATTCTCATATCGAAAAACTTGCATTGGTAGCAATCCATGTCGTTCAACGGTTCTGCCATTATGTTCTGTTTCGCAAGACCACCATCATTGCTGTCGTGAATCCATTTCAGTACATGTTGACATGACAGGTAATAGGTGGAAATAGCAGTAGATAGACAGTCATCCTCCAGGAGTTTGACTTAGATTTTGTTTCAACAAAATCCAAAAAGTCACTAGTCTTCGCAGAACTTATTTCACAACTTCCGGTTGAGTCATGTGATCTTGTGCCTAAAGAGTCACCTATCAGAGGAGATATGTTTTTGATCACCTCTTTGGATCCCTGGTATGGATATATCCTTATCTATCTCTAGACTTTGAAGTGCCCCACCATTTCTTCTCGTGATGAGCGTCGACGCATATGCCATCAGGCTAATAATTATCTCATACTCGATGATACATTGTATCAGAGAGGTGTAGACTGCACCCTACGCCGATGTCTCATCACGATGAAGCAATTATCGTTCTTAACGATTTCCATACTGGATCTTATGGTGGTCATTTTTCTGGGTTGGCAATAGCCAAAAAGATTCTACAAGCAGGTTACTTCTGGCCGACACTTATCAAAGATTGTATCGAATCGGTCAAGAAGTGCCGTCCATGCCAAATATTCTCTCGGAAGATGAGGGCACATCCCGCTCCCATGTTTCCTGTCATCACAGTTGGTCCCTTCAAAAAGTGGGGGATTGATTACACTACATGTAACTCTCCTTCAGCAAGGGGGAACCTCTATATCATCGTAGTTGTAGACTACTTCACAAAGTGGGTTGAAGCTATGCTAATGTTTAAAGATGATGGAGAGACTGTAGCTCTCGTTTTATTCAACCAGATAATAGCAAGGTTTGACATCCCAAGGGAGATTGTCACAGACCATGGAGATCACTTTCAAAACTAGATGATGACCGAGTTAATGTCAAAACTTGGGTTACGGAAGGAACATTCATCACCCTACTACCCCCAAGAAAATGGTCAAGTGGAAGCTGCGAACAAAACTCTTAGAACCATTCTACAGCAAACAATCAACTCAGCCAAGTCAAATTGGCATTTGATGTTATACTCAACATTATGGGCTTACCGAACATCTGTTAAGACTGCAACCGGTTTCTCACCTTTCCAACTCATTTACGGGCTGGAGGTAGTCTTGCCTATCGAATGTCAGATCCCGTCTCTAAAGTTGGCAGTACAGTTATTTCCAGACATTTCTCCACTTGAAGAATGGTTAGTATACCTTGAGCAGCGTCGTGATGTGACCCTGGCCAATGAGGCTCACAAACATAAGGTCAAGTGTTAGTATGATAGGTTCGTTCATCCTTGTATTTTCTCTGAAGGCAACCTTGTCCTGGTCTATGACCAAGATAAGGACCCCCTGGTGGCAGGAAAATTCAAAACCATATGGTTCAGACCTTTCATCATAAAAGAGGTTTTAAAAAATAGCGCTTATCATCTAGTTGACTTTGAAGGGAATGCTTTGGAAGAGCCTAGAAATGGGCTCTACCTCAAGAGGTATTACTCATAGGCAGGTCACTGTGGGTAAATTTTTGTAACATATGTATAGTCTTTGTACTATTACTTTCTAGTTTCTTTTAGTGTTATGGACATGTCGTTGATGTTATCTTTCATCACTGTGGAATATTTCAAGTGATTTCAAGGTGTTCATTGGGTATGTAGATGGTGCTAGTCGGCACACTCGAAGGCTTGCCTTCGTAACTTGGGTAATCTTTACACCTCAAGGCCAGTTATTATCTTCTGGAGGTATATTCTTAGGTGACACCACAAATAATGTCGTCGAGTATAGTGTAGTTATTGAGTTGCTTCGTGATGCTTTGTCATTTGGTATCTCTCATCTCTGGGTCTATTTCAACGCTCAACTGGTTGTGTCTGATTTAAACAGAGTATACCGGGTTCATGATCCAACTTTACACCGACGATTCCTTAGGGTACGTCTCTTAGAATGAAACTTTGATTTTATTACATATTTTCATGTTCCTAGGAGATTAAACCAAGTTACAAATACTCTAGCTAATCAAATTTTAGATTGGCATCTTGCACACATATGAAAGAAAATTCACATGAACATGTAAATACATTTTTTTCACACATGATCCATACGACACAAAAGACAAAAAAAACATATATAATATCATAAAGTAACTAGAGTACATAGATGGATGCAAGCACCTCAAAAATATGACCAATAATGAGTCACAGGGCTTATGCCCTCAAAAAATATATTCAAGTAGTGCTTGTGGCATGTAAAAATGTCCAGCTAAGGTCAGGGCCTGTGGGCCCTGTTATACTGATCCACAACATTGGATAAATGCCAAAACAATCAGACCCATGTCCATGGTGCCCCCACTACATGAGGCTGCATAGATGGTGGCAGGTCCTCAATCTCTGCCATCGGGACTATGCGAGTGAGCACAGTAAAGTTTCGCTCGACTCGTCTCAATACCCTCTCAGCCTCCCCGACTGGAAGATATCCTACTACTGCTGGTCCCCCTGCGGAAGAAGGTGCGACCCCTGGCCGAGGAAGACACTTGTTCCTCACATAGTTAGCGGGTTGCACTGGTCCCACATCTGCACACAATGAACACATATCCGTCAAATACTCTGGTATAACAAAAAAATGATATATATAACGAAAACAACATAAAAATTACATATGTTTAACGAAAAAAAACTACAAAGGTGGAGACTTACCCATCTCCCCTCGCTCCTCATCAGGAGGTACTGGTATCTAAGGGTCTCTCGAGAAATCAATCCTGGCATAGGGGTAATCCTCTATAACTGGGATCTGTTGCGACAACCACGCAAAGAAATCATCACCGAAGGACTCATTGGTCCTTTCACCACCCTATCGCGGCAGTAATACTGCCCATCTACACATAGCAGGTAGAGAGGCCTAATGTCATCGTACCACTACTCGAGGACTAAAACTCGGAACTCTCTCAAAAAAGAACGAGCACAGAATGGTCTCGAACCCAAAGCTCCTCTGTGTCCACAAACGATAATCTGTCAACTGCCTCTTCATACACTCAAGCAAAGTGGTACTCCAATAAAAAAATTGTGCATTTAAGCACTGGAATGCACAGTTCATTTGTGCACAGGACGCCTGATGTGGAGCCGCAGAACCAATGATTCACTCAATAAGTAACACTATCACTTGTAGTGATAAGTCAGTGATCTTGCTTATGGGCACCTGCAAGCTCGAACGGTCTGTATCATCCGCACAATATAGACCTATCAATTCCACTATGTTATGTGGTCCCGAAGGAAAAGTTTTGAAGTTGATTGGTTCCCCTCTCCAGGAGAGGCCAGTCAAAAAATAAATGTCCTTAGTTGTGGGCACCAATGACTGCCCCTCTAACATGAATGCCTTTGCATCCGGATGCCAATATTCAACCAAGGCATTCAGTAGCCTAGTTTGTGCCCGCATAAAAGGACATAGGAAAAACTTGAGTAACCCACACTACATCAAGGCAGCCACAACATTGGGGTCTTCCCCAACCAACTCACTAACTTCTTCATGCTCTCTTTCTCTCCAGTGGACATACATCCTGCAAAACACCAAGGTTCAGGAGAGTTAACCCTTGATTTTTAAGCCTTTTTCATTCAATAAGGGGTCCCACACGGTCTGTAATAGTGACAGTCGCATGTACATGCCTGCAGAGTTTACTCTGCCCGAATGTACACCCGACCTGTCTTGAGACAGCCCGCGTGGACCTAGGGCTGACCTTTTAAAGGTCGACGCCCCCCGAAAAAATGAAACCCAATGCAAAAATAAAGACTTAAAATGAAAGATAAGAGAGTTTGTACTTACTTGGTCCATACATAAGTTCGTTTCGTTCACTGTAGCTCCCAGAATCACTGCTTTTGACAAAGGGGGTATTATGGCTCCAGAGTCAATTTCCAAATCAACAATGGTGATAATGAGTTTCCATCATCTATTTATAGAGTTTTTGGCCTCTTTTTCTCACTTTTTTGGCCTCCCTTATCATTTTCTGTAAACCAAAAACCATTTAGAGTGATTCAGGAGTTGCATGGGAGGGATATGATTGGGTATTGGGACAATTTTTTGGAGTTTTGGGTAATTTTCAACAGTTTGTGAATTTTTTTTTCGAGGATCAACTTGAGCATATGGGTTAGGTTTCTACCCTGACTTTTGTATCTCATTGTCTTTTTCCTTTGCCAAAGGATTGATCCCATTAGGTTGTAACACGAAACCATCATAGATGCTTTAGAAGTGTCGTGACTTGGTGGTAGAGCTTACCAGAACATGGATGCCCTAGGTAGATCCTGGTTGCATTATGGTATCCATGTTGTCTCTAATCACTGTAGGCTTGGGAGTCCTTGTAGTTTTCCTGATTACGAGTTTTGAGCCTCATTTGCATGCTTCTTTTTCGCTCCTGACCCAATCCTCAAGACTCCCAAAATATATAACGGGTCTTATTTTAAGCCCTTTTCAGACCCTCTAAACATGAAAATATTTTCGAGTGATCTTGTTGTTGGATTATTGAGAGGGGGGGTGAATCAGTAATAACGTAATTTTAATCCTTTTTCTTAAAATGTTATATCAATGTAGAATTATTATCCAATAATGAGGAGTAATAAATAAACAATCACACACATGCATAGTACACCAGTTTTTTATGTGGAAACCCAAATCGGGAGAAAACCACGGAATGCTTTTTCTTATATGTCTTGAAGAATTACATTCATTGGAAGCACCAACTTCCTTTGTTTTC
>JZKD02S1411527.1:225832-245454 GCA_000966675.3 Picea glauca
GTCATCTATACATTTTTCCAACAATGCATCATATACCAATGGAACCACATCGATCCATCTTCATCATGTATCAATCACAACTCATTGATCCATCTTCATCTATGCATTCTCATCATGGACAATACATATTATATTACATCAATCATCAATCAATCAATCCTTTGACATCAATAAATCACTTGAAATCAATCAATGACATAAATCAATCAAACCATTGACATCAATGACAACATGATCCAACACTTGTGGCCTTTCACGCTCGTTAAACTGAAATTTGAAGTCACGTTTGTCCGGTGGTAGTTTACCCCTTTTTCGGTTCATATGGTCAACTGTATGAACAAAGGTATACTCTATGGAACATCAGTTCTCTAGAAGAGTCCTCTCAGATATCATTTTAACCCTTTTTCGGGCACGAGGGACTAAATTTACAAAAAAGGAACCCCCACAGAGTCCATAGTTAAGATCTTTTCAGACTCCCTAAAATTGAAAAGATCGTCGAGTGACCTTATTCTTTCACACTCGTTAAACTGGTCCAGAAGAACATTCCTGACGGATTCCATAATTAATATTTTTTCAGACTCCTTAAAAATGAAAATATGGCTGAGTGATCTTGTCCTTATCACACTTGTTAAAATGGTTTTGAATAGATGTCTTGTCAGTGTTAGTTTACCCCTTTTTCGAATCGACTAGACTATCTTCGAAAAAGGTACCCCAATGAAGTCTCCTTTTATGTTTTTTCAGACTCTCTAAATATGAAAAACCACCGAGCTTACCTTCTCTGGGCTCATTAAACTTACATAGAAGGACATTACCATTGTGTGTTTTATTAATCACATTTTCATACCCGCGTCTTTGGCCTAATGCCGACTCCATGTTGCTCTCAACTGAACCATCTGAAGCATGCCTTATATGCAAGCCTTGTAGCATTTTACCTCTGCGTCTTGACACTTGTAGCCCCTGGAGGATTTTTCCTGAGTGTTATTTTCTTGCATATGTTTCTTTGCCCTAAACATCCCTGTGTTCCATGCACTTGGAACTAGTATGTTTGTGACACTCGATTCTCCTTTGTAACGTAACATTCTTTTATTATTTTTTCAAAATTATTGAAAAAAACAAAAAAAATCAAATATACCCCAAAAAGAGGAAGGGAAAAGTATTTTCTTTATTAGCAACATAATGAGTCGCCCTTGGATAAAGAACATTTGTCCGTTTGTTCGTCAAACTATGGGATGTAATACGACCTTAGGAATTTGTTCTCACTACATAGAGTTGCGTCCTCCTCCATTTGGTTATTCTTCCAAACATATGGAGAGTTTGTGTTGCCTCCTTCTTCGTAAACTTATGATTAATTCCATGCTGACTAAGTCTCATAATTTGTTGTGCTGTTGTCCAAGGGTAGTTTCTACCAAGCCTGAGTTGGCCCCTCTGCAATTTGTCCCTTGCTCTCATACCCGACTATCCTGAATGTCCAATCAAGTCCTTGTTCGAAATCATTGAATCCTTCAGTCTGATTATCAATATTATCTAGTCCATGACAGATGAGTTGTCGAAGACCTCTGGGTAGTGAATTCGTACACTCATATTACACTCCTACCTTGAGTTTTGAAGATTTTGAATTTGTTTCTCGAGCTCTGAAGATCTCATCTCCAACCATCAAACCGTATCAACTTCTAGAAGATGGATACTCTATATGTATATCTTTTTGATTTTGAGATGTAGCTCCGCTGTGTATTGTTCGTGGATACACTTTATATAGTTATTTGACATGGATCTACAGTGTATTTGATTGGTATCCATGATTCTATTTTATCCCAAGCATGGGTATGCCCACCTCAGTGAGACATTTGTTATTTTGCAGACGACGCCTCCGGCTTCTTTGTCCCTGGTCTCACTTGTTTGGCACATCGGTAAAGATTGGTAATGTATGTCACTCATCAGATGCTCTTTTGACCTCACACATTAGGGGGCATCTGTTATAACCCTAATTTGCACCATACATGCTTACCTGGTATCAAGCCATCTCATATCCCTTCTTTGCCAAAGCACCGTTGAACAACTCTTTAAAAAACCTCTTTTATAAGGGCCCACGTGCCCTACACCATTAGTACATGCGTGTACATGCTAGATGCCTAAAAAAACCCGCGTGGATCTACAAAAGAACGAAAAAAGGAAAGTTGCTGACGTAGCACACATATTTGGGTGAGTTAACTGAAACTCCTGGCCATGCATGGCCAAGGGTTCGTCCAAATACCTAGCTTCTTCCAGACTATAAAAGAAGGGTTAGGGGTCCCATTTGGAGGAGGAGAATAAGAGTAAATAAAATCTACCCAATTGCACATTCCCATTGTCCAATCCCTTTAGCCATCCTTGTGCAAAGAGATATACAAAGAAAAGAAGTTGGAGGACATTTGAAGAGGAGACCGGGATTAGGTTCGTGGAGCAGTGGCTGGTCTCGACATTGTAAGTTGATTCATTAAACTTAATAATAAAGAGATGCTTTTCCCGTCCCACTATATGAGTTCTTCATAGTTTAGTGAATATATGATTGAATCTCTAACCCATTAATCTGTAGAACAAATGCATGTAGAGTTTGTTTCTTTTTTTGTACGCAGGTCAGTCTTGAGAGGATAGGTGCCAACAAGTGATAAAGCGTGAAGAAGGATTGACATCGAACGTCCGTAACAAGGTATGTTTGTGTAACCATGTATTTTCTTGGAAGAAATGGGGATTAAGTCTGGGACGACGGTAGAAAGTATGATTCTTTCAGTCTTATCTGCATGCATAATATAACCCTAAATGCTAGTTCGTAGAGGGATTTCCCACCCCAACACTGACCCACACTCGACCAAATATATCATATGCAGTAGGGATAGTCTCTCGGTACATGCATGAGCCACATGAGTTACACTGGAAGGCTGCCAATCACATCCTTAGATACGTTCAGGGCACTATTAGTTATGCGATCAACTAAAAAATAGGTTGAAAGTTGGATCTCATAGGCTTCATTGATTTTTACTGGGTTGGTGATGGCATCGATCAAAATTCCACCTATAGGTACATGTTGAGTTTGGGATCCAACCCAATATGTTGGTCGATAAAAAGACAGTCAGCTATTGCTCTATCTTTAGCAGAGGCTGAGTACAGGGGAGTAGTCAACATCGCCATCCAAGAACTGTGGCTACATAACTTCCTCACCGAGCTCGACATTCATTTCCACCATCTGTCAATGATATAGTGTGACAACTAGATTACACTCAAATTCCATCGAGATCTAGTACAAAGAATATGGAAAAAACATATCGAAATCCATATGTATTTTATTAGGGAGTTGGTTCATGATAGGGTCATCGATTTGTAGTACTTCCCTTCCATCGAGCACACTTCCAACATATTTTTCAATACTTGAACTGAGAAAAAATTCCATAGGTTGTGCAATCATCTTGGAGTGAAGGAAACAATATCCTAACAACTGCCTTTCTCTTTTTTGATAAATTTTTTTTTTTTTTGGGGGGGGGTTTCCCATGAGGTTTTCCCTCTTCCCTCACTTTATTTTAGAGTTCATTAGTTTCATTGTTCATGGGTACCTAATATGGCCTTTGTTTCTGGGAGACATCCATTATGTATACTCCCTAGTAGTGTTCAAGGGGGTGTTGGATATATTACATACACCTAAGATTTTCCTTTCATTTTCTTTTCCTAAGTTTATTTGTCTATGTTGAGGGTACCATAGCTTGATATATTCTCCCCTCATTGAGGATATTATCCCCTAGACAAGGGTACCACATGCCCTCTAGTCAATTCTCAGTTACCATTCAGTTCAACTAGTTGAGTGAAGTGTTGGATGTCAACCTTGAATTTATCACGAAGTATTGCATGATAACCTCAGGATCATAACTAGTAATGCATGCTTTCATTGGGATCATCACCAGTAAGGAAAATTCCACATGTGTGAGTTATATCCTCCTCATTTCACTCCGGTTTGGCTAGTAAACTGACAAACACATGACCAATTAACTAGGAATGGGTGGAAGTTGACTCGAATGACTACCAGTGTGTGTCACATATCTCTAGAACACTCCTAATGCACATTATCTGGGGACTATGGGGAGTTAGTTGTGTGATACAAAACATATCACTTGTATTGTAACATTCTCTCATAGACATAATAGAAATTGTTTTCATTCTTTCCTCCAATTTTTTGTCTTCTCTTCAAACCGTTTGCAAGATGTGTGTGTTTTATTGCTAGCTAGATATTCTATGCAGGTATCTCAGGAACTCTATAGTAAGCAAGTGGGTGATGAACATACTATTTGGTTCTAAGAATGCCATTTGGCCAAACTTTGTAATTTCTTGTGAACAAAGGCATAACAATAAATCATTTAAAACTTAATGAGAACCAGAACATATTTCCCCAAGAGGAAAACTAGGTCCATTGAGAAATAAATGTTACCCATTTAATTTGCTAGTCATCCATTCGACGACGAATACAGTTCGATGTTTTTCCAGGCTACCATAAAAAACTCATAGGATACCTGTGATAAAACCGCAACATTGAATGAATTTTTTAGAAGATGGTGTTAAATAGAAAAAAGAAAACCTATAAGTTATAAGCTAATAACCATCGAAGCATTGGAACAAATTATTAGCTTTGAACCATGGATTCCTTCTGGCTTGAGCATGAAGTGATCTGTAACTGTAAGATAATAATGAATAAACCTTGACCAGAGAGAAAATAGATCCTTTGGCTCTACATTCAAACCTTTTTGAACTAATGCATTAAACAAGAGATAGAGAAAGGTCTTGGATTCCCATGCAATAATAAAATATTGATAGTATTGTCATGTGATACAATTGGGAGTTTAATGGTGCCAGGCTTGGCTGAGATCTCATCTCTTTGTTCCTTCAACTTTGCATTGATGTCAACTCAGATTAAATGTTGGTTAAACTAGAAGTTAAAGCGGTGTTGGTATGGAATAATTAATGTGTGGTTGAGGTATGCATGTGTATACATAGGTGGCCATTGCATGGCAATCAAACTATATGTAATTACCTCAAGTCCCTAAGACTCTAAGGCGAGAGCCATGCATGGAATCGTAATTCATATATGGGTATGTATGAGTTAGGTCAAAGATTTGTTTTCAAGAACAAATTCTAGGATAGTGGGTGAATCACAAGTCAATATAGAGTTGTATAAGAATAAAAGAATAACGTAAATATCATGAGATTTCTCCAACTTAAGGAATTATAGTCTAGTCTTTTAATAACATTACATGAAAATATAAACAACGAACTAATTCAAAGTGTTATATGATCACATGGTGAATATAATCCAAACTTAATGTGGTAAGTTATAAATACTTCAATAAAAAGGATACCAAACTAATTCAAAGTGTTATATGATCACATGGTGAATATAATCCAAACTTAATGTGGTAAGTTATAAATAATTCAATAAAAAGGATACTAACACTTTTATACCTGTGAAGAGAATAACTCCCATTTGATGGTGACTACCAGTGCAAGCACCTTTGTGCGAGTAACCTATCATGGTAACACCATGAAAATTATACAAAGAACATTAAATAGCCATATGCAACAATAATTTAAACAAAATTACATAGTTAAAATCCTAATTATAACCATACAAATATATTCTTGTTGATGGAACTTAAAAAAAATTGGGATGGAAAGAGTCGTTATAGGTTCTACCAGTTTGACCTATATAAGACTTCCTACAGGAGCAGGGAATTTTGTAAATACCTTGGCCAAGCATCGAGTTGGATTTGTCTTAACTATTCTAAAATGTTGCTTAAGGGTTTGACAGGGTTTGAACACATTTTTTATGTTCTTCTTGGATAAACGTTTGGCGATATGATATGTAGTTCCCTATATGTAAGGAAGAGACAGGAGGGCATGAGGAGGGGTATAGGTTGAGGAGGTTTTTGGTTTAGGATTACTGGAGTAGCAAAAATATCAGTTGATTTGAGATATAGAGTACCCATTTGATATAGGGTTTTGGTTAAATGGGCATTTTCTTCTACGAGGAATTGTGGGTGAGAAATGTATATGGCATGAGAAATCAAGGTATTCAATATATTCTATTTTTGAGCTAGATGACGATGGGAATTGATATTAAGGTATCTATTCATGTGGGTTTTCTTCCTATAGACTTGGTGAGTGAGGGATCCATCAAGAAGATGAGAGACCAGAACATCTTGAAAGGGGATCGAGAGTTTTCCTTTTGGTTTCCATATTGTATTGGATGTGGGGGGAAAGGATATTAAGGTGATTTAAGAACAAGTTTAGGTTGGCCTGGCCATGGGGCCATATCACAAACATGTCATGTACAAATCAAAACCAACATTTAGGTTTGATATAGAAAATACTTAAGGATAAATCCTTGAATTTTTCCATATGTATATTAGCCACTACTGGTGTTATCACTGAAATTTCGTTTGCAAATGGTTACAAAAATCCAACATCGTCAAACAGTTATGAGGTCACCCATGGACCAAAATTACCATAAAATCATTTCCAAAAGGTCCAAAACTATACAACCAGTGATAAAATTAAAGTGCTCTATGACTACACAGGGTGCACATGCATATGCGCTATCCAGAAACGCAGGAAAAGAACACATGTGCATGATGCACGACTGTGGTCGCTAAAATCCACACACATCTGAGAACGACGTATTTATGATATTGGTCAGCCTCCCACCCACTTATGGTTCATCTTCCAAGTTGATTTGACACCCAAATCTTGGATGAATCCGACTGGGTGGCTGGTCAAAGACCTAAAAATGCCCTAAAAAGTCTCTTTTCACACTACAAGTTGGTTGCAAAATACCTCAAAGTGGTGCTATAAAGCAAATCCATGGGTGCACTTCATTTTCAAGGAATTCATTAGCAAGGTTATGCTGCTGCTATTCTCTTGGGGAATCCTCTATTCTCATCAAGACTATACTAGCATCATTACAATGGGCAATCCATCTCACCTCTTGAGTGGATTAGCTTGGGATTCTTTCACCATTTCATTCAAAGTTGTAATAAGATCTTAGTTGTGGGGGTCCAAAAGCCCTCCCTTGGAGGAAGAAGGGACCCATAGTCCTCTTTCTTCTTGGTGTTTACTTTCACTAATATAACCCTTGCCATTGGTAACATGAGTCTTATTGGTTTTTTGTTCTTATGTCCTTATGCTCAATAGTTTAGTTGCTCTTTTATTTCTTAGTTTAATTCTAATATTGTTCTTTTATGTTTATTTCTCTAACCCTTTTCCTTTACAACTGTCTTGCTTAGCTAACCCAACTAAACTTGTAAGCACCTATGTTTTGCTCATTAAGGTGAAAAAAGAGGCGCAACATATTGGCGACTCCACTGGGGAAAGGTATCAATTTCCTACCCCATTTGGGTTTTTCTAGCTCTTCTTTTGGTTTATTTAACCTGCAGGTACCTTAACCGTCCTAAGCCGACCTGCAAAACATCCAATTCAAAGTTGAATTGAGAGAATTCCATCCAGAATTTTCTTCACGGCTGTGTGTCAGTTGTGCATGGGTTTATTGGCCCACAGTTGTGCATCATGCACCAAAATAACAATGTTGTTCTGTGCATCTGCACCCAAAAGACTATTTTGGGTTGTGCACATGTGCTCAGTGCACCTCTATCTACTCTGAGACCCGCGCACTTGTGCATAAAAATACACATTGTAAGCTTGTTTGTGATTTGGGGAAGGCCCCTAGCCTTCTTAAAAGTGATTTTATGCATATTGTAATCTACACCACTTAGTTCCCTCTTCATATAAAGGGATTAGTCAAAACACATAGGCACTTAGCGGATTTAAAATCATTATTTCCTCTTTTGCTTTCATTTTTCCACATGGATGGATCGCTTTGACTAAAAGTATAAGTTGGAATCAATTGTAATCACATAAAACTTGCATTGGGACCAGAAGTTGGATAACAATCGCTTAGTATGCTCTTCTCTCACGCTTCCAAGCGACCTTGAGAATCAGAAAAAGATTGTAGGACAATTTCATCTCCCTTAAAAAGACTAAAACCTTTAGGAGAGGACAACAACTCCCTCGAGACTCCTCTTAGTTTATTCTTCAAACACATCTCAAGATTGTAACGGGCCCATACATGCCCACATGCTACAAAGATAGGATAGTGTTGAAATTTACTTTCTTAGATTAAATCACTAGAGAAGTTTAAAGGTTTTGTAACGGGCCCATACATGCTCACATAATCTCAATCTAGGATAGTTTTAAAGTTTTATTAGATTAAATAACAATAGGGAGTTAAAGGAATAGTAAAGGACCCACATGTCCACATGCTAGCTTCCTAATGACTTTTGAATTACGCAAGGTTGTACCAAAGGCATTTAGTTAATTAGGTAATCAACACTTGTAAGGACCAAGCAAAGTCCACATGTAGCAAGGTGAAACCTAATTCATTAAAACATTGGCACACTTTCACTCATTCACACACAAAAGTTACTTATCACCCACATAGTTTTTATATCGAAACATGGAGGTCAAAGTAAGTTTCCTCCAAATGGATTCTGAAACACCCCACCCTTTTCTTGATGAAACTATCCACTCCCATTTAATTTCAACGAGATTGGTTCACACCCCCAATCTCTCAAACAAACCACATCTAATTTTTTTCTAAAAACTCACTAAGTTTTCCTCCACAAGAGGTTCCAAAGGAAAGTTTTTAGTCTAGGTAGGATTTCAGGGATAGGCATCCAAATAACTCCCCGTTATCTGGTTCTCACATTGTCAAAACCATAGAAGTTGTCAAATAGGGAACTGAAAATCCTCCAAGTCAAGTGTTCCTAACACCATAAGGTAGGGAGATACCCATGAAGGGTTGAAGGCCGAGGTTCAGTTGTTCTATGCATCCCCCCTTGAGGCACCCACCTCTTGGATGGGATCCAGCCTGTGACCCATTTCTTAGGCCGAAAATCTAAATGTCGCACTTTGACCGAGGTACCTAGTGACCAAATTTTAGAACATCTACCCATGTGGCAATTGTGGGCTGCAATTTCACCTTGATCAAATTTTTTGTGGCTATTTGGAAATATCTCCAGCTCTTTCAAGATATGCCCCCTTTACCCCTCATTATAACTGATTACCTCATCCTTCACTAGTTTCTCTTCCGGTGGCTTAAGAACCCATTGTTGAGTACTATTGGAAGGTCCAGTGCTATTTGAGATGAAGGACGTTATGTATTTTAGGACACGGGCATTTGTTTTCTTTGATCCCCCATGCAGACAAAACTCACTTATCCACATATATGATTCTTTTTCAAAATATTGTATGTATGTTTCACTTCTGATTACATTTTGATTTAGATATATATCGTGTAAAGTTCAAAAATTGCAACAAAAGGCTCTTGTTTATTTATTACTCTCACCACAATTCACACACATCCACTCAGCTAGTCGGACATCATAGGGGACCCACAAAACCCCCATCATTCCAAATGCTTGCTAAACCTCCCTCCTATTTTAGGGGGAGTTACTAGTCTTGCCAACTCATCGACCCCACCTTCTCACACTCCTGTGAGTGCCATTGTCTTAGGATCAACTTTTCTTGGTTCCACCTTACTTGTGTCCACCTCCCAAGGTCCACCGTCCACTCGCTCTCCTTTACATGGAAGCAGGGGGCCAACTTCCTCTCAAGGGGGAAGTACCAACCCACCTAGTCCCCCTCAAGGGTCAAGTTCACAAACCACTCACACCATGGCTAGAATTAATCCTCCGCCACCACTACAGATGCCATATTTGGCCTCTCTTAACATACCAGATTTAAGAAAACTCACAAATGATCCTATATTGCATGACCCCACATGGCCTACAATGCCTACCAAACTACCTTCAGACATCCCCAAGTTTGAAGGAAAGGCAGGGGATGACCCTGCCAACCATGTCATGACTTTCCACCTATGGTTCTCTTCCAACATCATTATGGATGATTCCATCAGAATACGATTATTTCAACACACACTCACTGGCCCATCAGCCAAATGGTATGTAGACGAAAAATTGGGGTCCCATGCGACTTTTGAGTTCTTGGTCAAAGCATTTTTGACCTTCTTCTAATTACCAATCCACCATGAAAATGGTCTTGACCTACTCTCTAATTTTAAACAAACCTTAGCCACACATATCACTGATCACATTCACGAGTGGCATAGACAACGTAGTTTGTGCAAAGCCGAAACCACCAAACAATAGTGTCTTGAATGGTTTCTCAGATCACTTGTCTCTCTCCTCAGTAAAGATGTAGCTTCCACCTTCCCTCAATCAAAAGAAGAAGCCATCAGTAAGGCTCAAAAATACAACCTCATCTATTCACAATCATGGTACTTATACACAATACTTCCTGATCTCCCAAAACTCGTTCCATTTGGTCAAGACAAACTCGGGTCTCACTCAACAGACAGATTGATTGGTAATACCATGCACCACAGTCCACAACCCCATCAACCACCAATGTATGGCACACCTCAATATCCACCGGCATATGGGGGAACCTCTTATTACCCTCCACCCCCTTATCAATAACCATACCCTATTTCTCTTCCTCCACCTATCAGTGGGCCACCACTGACACCTACAATACACCCACTTATCCAAACAAGTTCTGGTACTCCCTCTACCTTAGATTATACTCTAATTACTAGAGAAAGCACCATGCCTTCCTACGTACCTTACGGATCATTACCCCCACAAAACCCGTACTTTCCATTCCCTAGTCCTCCATAGCCCATGGCTCCCCCACATCTTCATGTCGGGGTGAATTTTGTTCAACCGTCTCCCCTTCAACAATATCAAAATTTTGAATAGCTGAATACGAAAAATCCAACCCATCAATCGAATAATGCCAAAAAGAAAGGAAAAACAGGAAAAATAGCAACCCAAGTCAAGGCGGGAATCACCCCCAACAAAACCAACCTACTGGGGGCAACCAAAATCAAGGGAATTAGAACCCCCAGGGGGGCAATAACAACAGGCGTCAAGGGATAAACAACAATACGATTAGAACCACCTTCCCTTGTGGCCTTTGCGGTGAGTTCGGTCATTATACTCATCATTTCCCCCAAATAGTTGATTTTGAATGGATGAAATACTCAGGAAGTGTACCACACTCTCCAGAACCACCTGCCCCTCAGCAGGCCCCACAACAATACATGCAACAACCACCCCCAGCCGTGTTGCAGAATCCCATTCCACACCAGGGTGTGATGAACACCCAAAAGGACACACAACGTACCCCACCATAGTTGGGACAATACCTCAATCCAAACAATCCCACAGATCGTTCTATCCTCCTCACCAGTGAGGAAGGAATCCTTCTGCAAACACGTAGTCGTCAATACCGTGCACCTGCTAAGTCTCCTCCCATTCCCCCAGAAGCAATCCCAACACCAATGGGACCCCCATTGGTGATTCCTCACCCTAACGTCGGAGCACCTCTTCGCATCCCTCGCATCCCATTGCGCAGGAATGTCCACAACCCCCAGGCTAGGGCGGCTCATAATTACAGTTTGGTCAATGACTTAGCACAATCCCTGGCTGCCATGTTAGTCTTAGAAGTCCTTCAAACTTGTCCCACTTAGTGGAAATCATTAATTTTCGCCTTGGAGGCATTCGACCCTGCAGATACTCAATTCATCACATTTGATCTTGAGAATGGAGAACCTCGCCTTCCTGCTCTAATCACTTTTCAAATCCCAGTAAAAATTCGGAACATTACAGTTCATCGGTGCATCATTGATGAAGGTGCATCCGCATACATTATGTCCAAGTCTGTATGGAAGAAACTTGGTTCCCCCGAACTCATACCATTTGCCATTACCTTAAGAGATTATGATGGATGATCATCTTCTCCTAAAGGGATCTTCCAAAATGTCCCTGTAGAACTCAGGGGCAAGACTATTATAATATCTTGTTCGGTTGTAGCTACATGTACGCTATGAAGGCAGTTGCCTCTTCCATATTTTGAACAATGATGTTCCCCCATAATGGGAAGATCATTACCATTGACCAAGTTTCACATTACGAGCCTAACCCTTCTGCCAATATCGATAACATTCTCCCTTTCATCCACACGAGTCATGACGCATACCCACTCATCGAAATGGGTCCTGAAATTTTCAAAGACCCATCATTGTTAGGAACTTAACATGGTGCACCATCGCTCCTTTATCCTTCCAATGAAGTATGCATCGTATCGTCCAACGAAACTGACATAGAGGATACCCTTCCTCCTAGGGAGGCTTCTATCATATCTGACGTCCCACTAGTCGCAGAGATCCCCCCTCATGAGCCTCCTGCGAACTCGTCGACTCCACCAGTTCACAATTTCACCTCTCCCTAAGGCCATATCACAGTTTGGGAGACAGTTTCCCAAGCCATTACTCAAATCAACTTCTTCTACCCTCCATTAGGCGTACAAACTTTCCAAGTAGCCGCAATGCTTACCCTCCTTAATATGGTGTTGGGAATTCCAATTTGGTATTTACATCCACTAGAGATGGTTCCTCAACCATCCCTTCCCCCCCCAAATGGAAGGAATCCCAATGACGATTCCCATACTCACTCCCACCATACCCTCTACACCCCCACTCACTAACCTCCCTGCCACAGCTGGGGGTAGGTGAAAGAAGAAGGAGCCCACAGCTCCACTTCCCCCACGCGTCCAACCTCCTTGCGCGCTATGTGAGAAAGATGGACACCCAACCAACAAATGCCCATCTCTACCCGAGTTACGTAACCTAATTCCACTCAATCCAACACCATCATCACTCGCCACTGTAGCAAGTACTGCCACTACCTCCCCTAACTCAAGTAGCAAAGGGTTACGAACCAAATTTGCTTGTGCTATATGTTCAGAATATGGCCATTATACACACCATTTCCCAACACTACCTCATTTCCGGCAGACATTAGTCGCAGTACGCCAAAGCTTCCAGAACGAACCCAATCCAGCTACATCATCCCTACCAAACATCACTGACATCCATTATGTCACGACTTCAGTCAATGAACATATGAGATGCCCTTGCTCTCTATGTGAATCCTTAGATCATTTTACATATCAATGTCCTATGATCATTGAATACAGGCAACGCCAAATGACCCTGATTCAAACCCCTATGCCTCCTATAGAATCGATGGTTGACCTTACCTCATCACTAGAGATTCTTCATATCATTTCTCTAGAACCAGATGCACTCCCTATTCCTCCATGGTTCTTGGATGACTTATCCAAGGATTTACCCCCAAATCCCCCCAATTCTTCTGTTCATTTCCCTATGGAAATTTTACATCCAACTACCACCGGTACTCCTCAGTACCTCAATATTTGGTTTATGTCGAGCGAACCATCACAATCTCATTGCATCATTCCCCTTGCTTCTTCATCACCAAAGGACAACCACACGGTGATAGTCATCGATATCACTCTTTACAATCCCTTGTATTCCCGTCAATTCCACTGTGACGAGGACATACTCAAAGAGTTAAACACCCCCGACTACCCATGGGATGCACTACACCACAGAGCGCTCTTATTTCCATAGGAAGACTCCACACCTCCTAACCAACACCCCATATATGCAGTCGAAACCAAGGATTTTATCCCATCAGGGCATATCGACTGGTTCAACAACCCCATTCCTGCCCCTGATGCTTTTGAAGAAGGCAACATGGCCAACATTTCCCCGACCATCAAAATCGATATTTCCATAAAAAATGGGGTCATTGAGGAAATCACCATTGGCGCCACATGCACTCCTAAAAAAATCACCGCCTATAAAGCCCTCTTCCAAGAATATCAGGATATTTTTTGCCTAGTCATACACAGAAATGCCTGGGCTTGATTTGTCTATTGTCTATTGTCATACAATTACTGCCGCTACCTCCCCTAACTCAAGTAGCAAAGGGATGCGAACCAAATTCACTTGTGCTATATGTTCAAAATATGTCCATTATACACACCATTGCCCAACACTACCTCACTTCCGATAGACATTAGTCATAGTACACCAAAGCTTACATCATGAACCCAATCTAGCTACATCATCCCTACCAAACATCACTAATATCCATTATGTCACGACTTTAGTCAATGAACATAGGAGATGCCCTTGCTCTCTATGTGAATCCTTAGATCATTTTACATATCAATGTACTATGATTATTGAATACAGACAACGCCAAATGACCCTGATTCAAACCCCTGCGCCCCCTATAGAATCGATGGTTGACCTTACCTCATCACTAGAGATTCTTCATATCATTTCTCCCAAACCAGAGGCACTCCCTATTCCTCCATGGTTCTTGGATGACTTATCCGAGGATTTACCCCCAAATCCGCCCAATTCTCCTGTTCATTTCCCTATGGAAATTTTACATCCAACTACCACTGGTACTCCTTAGTACCTCGATATTTGGTTTATGTCGAGCGAACCATCGCAATCTCATTGCATCATTCCCCCTGCTTTTTCATCACCAAAGGACAACCACACGGTGATAGTCATCGATATCACTCTTTACAATCCCTTGTATTCCCGTCAATTCCACTGTGACGAGGACATACTCAAAGAGTTAAACACCCCCGATTACCCATGGGATTCACTACACCACAAAGCGCTCTTATTTCCATAGGAAGCCTCCACGCCTCCTAACCAACACCCCATATATGTAGTCGAAACCAAGGATTTTATCCCATCAGGGCATATCGACTGGTTCAACAACCCCATTCCTTCCCTTGATGCTTTTGAAGAAGGAAACATGGCCAACATTTCCCCGAACATCAAAATTGATATTTCCATAAAAAATGGGATCATTGAGGAAATCACCATTGGCGCCGCATGCACTCCTCAAAAAATCACCGCCTATAAATCCCTCTTCCAAGAATATCGGGATATTTTTGCCTAGTCATACACATAAATGTCTGGCCTTGATAAGTCTATTGTCGAACATTGCATCGACACCTAGCCTGATATTACACCAATTCGTCAAAATCAACGACTGCTACACCCATCCAAAGCAGCGGCCATTAAAGCCAATATTGACAAATTATGCGCGGCTGGGTTCATCTACCCCATTGCCTATACCTCATGGGTTTCCAACCCTGTACCCATTAACAAAAAACAGGGCACTATCTATGTCTGCACGAACATTCACGATCTCAATCATGCATGTCCCAAAGACAACTTTCCAATGCCTTTCATCTATCAAATTATCGATGACTATGCAGGCCACGAGGCTTTGTCCTTCATGGGCGGTTTTTCTGGTTATAATCAAATCCAAATCCACCCAATCGATCAATACAAAACCACATTCACCACCCCTTGGGGTACTTTTTGATATCATGTCATGCCTTTTGGCCTAAAGAATGCTGGTGCAACTTTCCAACGGGCTATGGCATACATTTTTCACGATCTGGCTCATATCATCCTCGCATACTTGGACGATCTCACAACTCGATCCAAAAAATGCACCCAACATCTTGATGATTTACAGATCATCTTCCAACGGTGTTGTCAGTACAACATCCGCTTGAACCCCCTCAAGTGTGTGTTCTGCGTCACTGCCGGGCACCTCCTCGGATTCATCGTTTCCCAAAGTGGTATTATCATGGACCCCCTCAAAGTCCAAGCCATCACATAAATTCCACCCCCCCAGAATTTACGTCAACTCCAAAGACTACAAGGAAAATATAACTTTCTACGACGATTTGTCCCAGACTATGCCACTCAAACACATAGTTTCCTTCACTTACTATGCCACGACATCCCATTCCACTGATCCGTCAGGATTTTTCGAAATGACTTATGGTTGAGTTTTATTCGCATGCATTAATTGACCATTGGGAAACTTAACGAAAGAGCGAGAAAAGAAATGAATTATATAGCCATTAACATATTTTCAGATCTGAAAAAATAATGAAAAACAACAAACCATAATGCACAGGTTGATAACGGAGTTCGGCACAACTTTGCCTACGTCTCTGGGCCTTTTCTCTGTGAGGGAGGCTTCTTTATTTCTGTTCGAAAGATTAATAGTACATCTTTACAATGCCAAATGGCTTCTAGACTGATATGGTCATGTTTGCCCAGATCTCTAGAATCTTTCACAACTTATGACACCTGAAACGGATGTCCCGAGCTCTCAGAAATCGTCCGACAACATCTCCTCCTCAACAGCTTCCCTGCCTCAAACTGGCTTTGACTTGGTTTTTCCTAAGCATCTTTGCTCTCAAAAACCATCCAAAATCTGTCCAAAAGATGACTCCTTGGCCTCAAAATGGCCTTGGTTAAATAGTTGGGGAAGTTGGTTATCCATCTCCAACTTCCTCTACGAATTTAGGCTCTAAAAATGCCCAATAACTCCCAAAAATGAGTTAATTACATTAAAAATGAGTTAAACATTAATTAAACCCAAAAGTGGTTGGAAAAACCCACTTTATAACCATAAATTGGTTAAATTCGGGCTTAGCCCCTTAGTCTTGGGCGTGCGCTCCTTTGGCAAGGTTATATGGACTCCATATGGCCAAGCGCTTAGCCCAAAGGCCCTCTCCTCCTTTATGCGCATAAAACCATACAATATAATTAATATTATGGGTTTTATAACATAAAAAATAATGTGGCGCATTGGTTATAGGACTATTGTGAAGGCGCTTAGGCTTAGTGGTTGGTCATGGGTTAAAAACCCAGGGACCCCAAAAACTTTTTTTTGAAACATACCACTTTGACTTTGACTGGGTGCCACGTGGCTGCCCATGACTGGGCTACGTGGCACTTTCCCATTCGATGGACAAATGCCACTTGTCAACCATTGATTGGTCCAATTGCCTGCCACATGTCTGCCCTGTTAGCAAACCTGTCTAATCAACATCATCCAGAAAGTGCCACATCATCTTCTACACAGTCAGCATGATGACATCACTGTTGACTTTTTGACCAGTTGACCTTTGACTTTTTACCTGTTTGGGCTTCCAATCAGAACGCGATAACTTTCGCATACGGATTCTGTTTGACAAAGTAAATATACCACCGGAATCGGGAAGATGAGCCGGACGCAATGGTGTTGGTTTCGTCAGATTCCAAGAACTTTCATTTTTGAGCATTTTTCAAGCCCTGATAGGCTTTTGAATTCGATTTCGGATCATCCACTGGGATGAACATACCCAAAAAGTGTTCGACGATCTTAAAATGAATCTCTCTAATGCCCCTTTAATTAGTTCACCCAACTATAATCACGACTATATCCTCTACATATCAACATCAACTGTCTTAGTAGCAGGAGTTCTCATTCAAATTGATGATGACGATCGTGAGCACATCATTTACTACATTAGTAAAAACCTATCAGGGCCACCCCTGAAGTATAATCACGAAGAGAAACTAGCCCTTGCGGTCATCCTTGCAGTCCAAAAACTGCGCCATTACATTCTGCTTCGCACGACTAAAGTCATAGCAGATTCCAACCCTATGCAATACTTTCCCAGTCGTTGGAAAATTAATGGAAAATTTGCCCGATGGATCATTATCCTTCAGGAGTACAATATTGAATTTTCAACACCCAATAGCAAGAAAGCTCTCATCCTCGTCGAACTTGTCACGACCTTCCCCTTTGATACTACCAGTTCCTCTATCGATAACGACCTCCCCAATGAACATCTCTTTTATATCACTTTGGATGATCCTTGGTACAGTGACCTCCTCGACTACCTTCAAACCCAAAAGTTTGGTAACCACCTCTCACGAGATGATCACCATCGTACTTGCCACCAAGCCCCCCACCATCTCCTCATCGGAGACATCTTATATCGGTGAGGGGTCGACACCATACTTCGTCGATGCTTGACTATTGATGAGGCTGATAGAGTCTTGAACGACTGCCATAGCGGCGCATGCGGGGGCCATCTTTCGGGAATGTGCACTGCTCAAAAAATCCTCTAAGAAGGCTATTTTTGGCCTACATTGTTTCACGATTGCATTCATGCCATGAAGCAATGCGATAAATGTCAGCTTACACCAACAAAGCACGAGCACCACCTGCTCTTCTCCACCCAGTCATTACTGTAGGCCCCTTTTGTAAATGGGGCATCGACTTCATGAATTGTAATCCCCCATCCAACAATGGACACAAATACATTATTGTTGCAGTCTATTACTTCACAAAATGGGCTTAATCCATGCCCACCTTCAACAACACCATTGACACTGCAACGCATTTTTTCTTTAATCACGTCATATCCCACTTTGGAGTACCACTCCAACTAGTTTCCGATCACGGGAAACATTTCGAGAATGAGATTTTCGTTGAACTCTCATATCAGTTGGGATTCTCCCATGAGTTTACCTCACCATATTACCCTCAGTCTAATGGACAGGTCGAAGCAGTTAACAAGGTCCTCAAGACCATGTTGGAGCACATGGTTAACAAACATAAGACCAATTGGAATCATATGTTATTTTCCACACTATGGGCTTATCGTACGAACATGAAAATGGCCATTTGTTTCACACCATTTAATCTAGTCCATGGGGTTCATACCACTCTTCCTATCGAGTGCGAAATTCCCACCTTACGCACTGCAATTGAGCTATTACCCGATACTGCTCCAATGGAGCAACGTTTGCTGAACTTACAGTCCCTGGATGAAGATCATCGATCTTCATTAAAGAACAATGAGGCAACCAAAAAATGGTCAAAGGCTACCTTTGATCACCATGTCAAACTTCACTCATTTCACGAAGGCGACCTCGTCCTTGCCTATGATATTGCTCACGATACCCTTGGTCATGGAAAATTCGAGTCACTATGGCATAGCCCCTACATTATCCAACATTGATTCACCAAAGGCGCATACATCCTGGCTTCCCCCGAAGGCCTCTCTCTCAAAGAACCCGTCAATGGGTTATACTTAAAGAAATTTTATGCCTAAGCATATCCATTCTACATTAGGTTATTTTGCTTATAGTGTTTTTAATCTTTTATCCATCCCTCACGTCTAAACTATCATTTGTGTGATTGACAGATGCTACCTCCATCATCCTACCACATCGGTTACACCGACGACACCAGCCGTTGGACACAAAATCTCACTTCGACAGCTTGGGCCCTCTATTCCCCCTCACATGAACTGCTCCACTCTAGTGGCATATGTTTCAGTTCAGCAACCAACAACCAAGCTAAGTACGTTGTCGTCATTGTCCTCCTCGTTGATTCCCGTCATCATCGTATTCGTCACCTTAGCATCTTTCTTGAATCCCAAATAGTCATCCTCCAGCTCAACAATGTGTACGGTGTCCGTGATCCATGCCTCTTTCGCAAATACCTGCAAGTTAGACTCTTATCTCAACATTTTGATTTCATTACATTTACACATATTCCAAGACAATTGAATCAAATTACAGATAACCTAGCTAACATTATACTCGATTGGCATATATCACATCAAGATCTCTCTACACACACATAAACTATCTGTTGGATCATGTTGTCATTGATGCCAATGGTTTGATTGATTGATGTCAAGTGATTGATTGATGTCAAAGGATTGATTGACTGATGATTTATGTAATATAATATGTATTTTCC
>JZKD02S1411527.1:299056-322353 GCA_000966675.3 Picea glauca
ATGCATACATAAATTACTAAAGGATGGTAGTTTTGATTATTAGTACATGCACGAGACTTGTATGTACTAGCTACACATACATTTATTGTACATATACACTAGTATGTATGAGTTTCTTGACTTACTTACTGATAGTGTCGATTAATTTTTTTCTTTTTACTGGGGGAATCGGCAACTCGCGGTTCTCGTACTAGCGTGACACGGGGTCGATCCCCGTCGGCTACCACTATAACCCCAGGTGCAACCACCCAGCCCGCAAGAATGGCACACGAGTAAATCCGGGTGAGAATCGAACATGAGACTTCATTTTACAAACTTCCTTCCATTTACACGGCACTTGCCAATCCGTCTACATCCGTGCGGGCCTAAAAAGTTGAAGGACATGGGGGTGGGATTTGATCCACTTATGTGTGCACGGGTCACGATACCATTTATTATAGTATCTCTGGGTGAAACCACACGTTCGACCACTACCTCAAGGTGTCCCCATGGCTCGAGGTAAAGCCCTCACGGGAATTGAACCTTGCCCAACGGTGAAAAACTCCTCGCTTTCCACCATTGGATCCAACCCCTTTGGGTGATAGTGTCGGTTAATTGTTATGAATGTCTGAACCATGTTTCTTTTCCTTTGTACCATAAGATACCTTAACTTCAGGATGAAGTTTCCTGAAGGGTGGGTGTATGTAACGACCCTGCTTTAATAGATGTATAGGATTATTAAATTATAATTAATTTGATAATCTAACTGTCCTAAAATGTTAGCTAAACGATAATTATTTCTTAAATAATATTAACTAATTAATTAATATTAATTACTTGTTCATATCTGTCAATGATTAATTAATTATTAATTGACTCATTAACTAATTGAGTAAAGAACTAAAAGGGGTTAATAAGTTTAATTTGTTAAAGACTTACGTACACGGGAAGGGATAGGACATTGAACATAAAGGGATAAGATATTAATTATAAAGGGATAAGATAATAAATAAATGGATAAGGAAGTTAATGAAAGGGGGGAGTCGGTGAAAGGGGAATATGACGGGGGAGAGTCGGGGGGGGAAAGGCATTCTTTTTGGGGGAAGGAAGCATTTTGGGGAAGGAAGCATATGCAGGGAGGAGGTTTACGAAGGCGGGGGATTACCATTCTACAGGGAGAAATTTTTGGAGGGTTCTCTTGGATTGCACAGAGGAGAGTTTGAGTTTCGTAGTCGAGAAGGGTTAATACAGGGGCACTGGTTTGCTGGGGGGTTTGGGCACGGGGGCCAGGATATCCATATGGTATCCTGGAGCTAGGTAGTTGTCCTAGCTGGCAGGGTGGAAACTCGGTTTTGGGAAGAGTTGGTCCGTGGCTTCAAGCTGGTCAAGGCAGCAGTAGGGAGGTCAACAAGGCAAGTGGAAAGCAGAGGGTTAGCATTAGACTAAGGTATTTTAAATTTACGTATTTGTTTTACTATCTTATCAAATTAATATTCATTGATAAATTTAACATGCGTATATGCTAAATTAAAAGGAATTATTGAATTTTCCGAAATCAAGTAGAAGTTACTGCTATGTTTGTGTAATTAATTGTTGTTAAATTTATTTGGCTACTACATTAATGATTTTGGTTATCTCTTATGATATTATGAAAATAACAAAATCATTAGGAGTAGAGATGTTATATTCAATTAGAAGGTCATGTACAAAGATCAGTGGTAGGGAAAGAAACAGAAAAAAGAAAAACCAGAATACACAGTGCTTGATGAGATCACTGGAAAAGAAATTCCAATGGAACCAGAAAATCAAAATGTACAACAACAGGAGCAAAAAGTACCTCAAACTCCTGCAAGCGTAGTTAGAAGATCTACCAGGTTAAGTGTACCCCCTGAACGATGATCTCCTTCATTGTATTATTTATTGTTGACTGATTCTAGTGAACCAGAATGTTATGAAGAGGCAATGCAGGTAGACACCAAAAAGAAGTGGAAGCAAGGCATGAAGGAGGAAATGGGTTCCTTGGTAAATAACCAGACTTGGGACTTGGTTCAGTTTCCTACAGGAAAATGAGCATTGCAGAATAAATGGGTTTACAAGTTGAAGGAATAAGATGGAGGAGAAATGTGGTACAAGGATAGACTTGTTGTAAAGGGCTTTATAGAAAATAAAGGTATAGATTTTGATGAAATAATTTCTCCTGTTGTTAAAATGAATTCAATTAGGAATATTTTGAGTCTCGTGGTAGTAGAATATTTTCATCTTGAACAATTAGATGTAAAAACAATTTTTCTCCATGTGGATTTGGAGGAAGAGATTTATATGCAACAACCACATGGGTATGAGGTCAAAGGGAAGGAGAATTTTCTATGCAGGTTGAAGAAGAGATTGTATGGACTAAAGCAAGCTCCAAGGCAGTGGTATTTGAAGTTTGACAAGTTTATGACAGGACAAGGTTATAATAGATGTCATTCTAATCATTGTGTTTATTTTAAAGAGCTAGAAAATGGAAGCTATATTATCTTGCCGATATATGTAGATGACATGCTTGTTGCAGGGTCTAATATGCAGGATATAAATGTGCTCAAGAAGAAATTAGCTAATTCATTTGCAATGAAGGATTTGGGTGTTGCAAAGAAAATCCTTGGTATGAGAATAACAAGAGACATGAAAAATCGCAAGTTGACATTGTCTCAGGGTGAGTACATTGAGACAGTGTTGGAAAGGTTCAGAATGCAGAACGCAAAACCAATTAGCACACCTTTGTCCAAACATTTAAAATTAACTAAGGAAATGTGTCCCGAGACACAGGAGGAGATATAATACATGTCCAGGGTCCCTTATTCATTAGTAGTTGGAAGCTTGATGTATGTGACGGTTTGTATAAGACCAGATATTTCACATGCAATGGGAGTTGTGAGCAGGTATATGAAAAATCCAGGTAAAGAACATTGGGAGGCAGTAAAGTGGATTCTCAGGTATTTGAGAGGTACTGCTACAAATGCATTATGTTTTGGAGGTTCAAACACTGTTCTACAGGGATATGTTGATTCAGATATGGCAGGTGATAAAGATAGAAGGAGGAGCACCACATGGTATGTTTTTACTATAGGTGGAACAACAGTAAGTTGGATTTCAAAATTGCAAAATGTTGTTTCACTTTCAACAACAGAGACAAAGTATGTTGTTGGTACAGAGGCTAGTAAAGAAATGATTTGGTTACAGAGGTTTATGGAGGAATTGGGAAAGAAGCATGAGAAGAACATGTTGTACTGTGATAGTGAGAGTGCCATTAATCTTGCAAAGAACTCAACCTTCCATTCGAATACTAAGAATATACAACCGAGGTACCATTTCATATGATCTGTCTTAGAAGATGGACATTTGAAGTTGGAAAAGATACACACTAGCTAGAATCCTGCAGACATGTTAACAAAGGGAGTAACCAGGGAGAAAATGAGTTCTTGCTCAGTTTCAGTTGGTCTTCAAGCCTGAAGGTGAAGATGATAAATTTTCCAGGTCCAAGAAGGTTCATAGTCCAACAGATACAACAATGGTGGAGTTGTTGAGATTAGTCTCCAAGTGGGAGATTGTTGGTTGTGGAGCCTGATTATCTTCTAGATTCAGAGGTCTTTGTTTTCAACCGTGTTTATACCCCATGAAGACTTTACACCCTAGAATAATGTGCACTCTTACATGTGGGGGATTGAAGAGGGGGGTTACCCCCCCTGTAGGGTTCAGGGACAAAGCCCCCGAAGGAAAAATTTCCTTGTAAAATTATATTGTAATTTCATTGTAAATCTGGACCGTTCATTATAAGGTTGTAGATCTAATGATAGAAATTATGTTAGGGTTTTTTTCCCTAGAAGGAAACCCTCTTTTATTATGGAAATGTATTGCGGCTAAGGATGATGGAAAATATTGTATTATGAGATAGGAGACTATGAGAGAACGAAGAGGAAGTTACAACGGGTTTGTTGTAGGTTGTATCCCTTCATTTTTTGGATAATAATAAAGGAAGGACCTGGAAATTCCTCTGGTAGATGTAACCCACACTGGGTGAACCACGTATATCTATGTCTCTATTGTATTTTGTATCTTCTTTATTTTATTTCCTCATTTTTTTTGTTTTATTTCTCCGCGATGCTATTTTTCTAACAGGTTATGTAACGCACCGACAACATTTATGAGAGTGATGAATGATGTTTTCTAACCCTACATAGATGATTTTGTTATTGTCTATTTAGACGACATATTGATATTTAGTCAAAGATGTGAATATCATATAAAGCATGTCAAGAAAGTCTTTGAACTCTTGAAGAAGGAGAAGTTGTATATCAAGTTATCTAAATATGAATTTGGATAATTGTCTCTGGTATATTTGGGTTACATTGTAGGGAATGGCGAGTAAAAGATAGATCCTACAAAGTTTGAAGTCATTGTGAAATGGACCAAGTCAAATACTATTATCGAAGTGAGGAGATTCTTAGGAGAAGTACAGTAATGGAGGAAATTCATTGCTAATTTCTCATACATAGTACCACCTCTACATGCATTAAAAAGTGTTAAACATTTCTTTCAATGGGACAGGAAAAAAATGAAATCCTTCGAGACATTGAAGGAAAATATAAGAACCACAGAAGTATTGGCTCTGCCAGATCTACAAAAACCATTTGAGATTCAAATTTATGGAAGAGGATAAGCCCATTGGAATATATAGGGGGGGGGGTGAATCAATATGATCAATTTTACCACTTTTAACCATAATATATAAACTTAAAACTTATTAGTAGTATATCATCAATGTGTCACCTATGATTGCATTCAATAAATCATGAGAATATAAACATAATAAACATCACATAAATATCATCACATCAAATAAACTGTACACCATAATTTACGTGGAAACCCAAATGGGATAAAATGACAAAATGATTTCTTATAAATATCAAAGAATAGATTCATTGGAAGCACCAAATTATCAATTCTCCAACTACAATTGGAATGAGGCTATGAACCCCTATTTACAAGATTCAACCTTAAGGAATCTACAATTCCATGAATTCTCTGGTTCCAACCAGAAGGAGGCTACAAGCCCCTAATTCTCAGGCTCCAACTCCCTGAGTTCTTTGACACCAATCAGGAGGCTACAACCCCCTTTCCTTTCTGTGTCTTATTTCCCTAAAGTATAAGTATAGACCAATTTTCACTACCACAATCACTGCCGCTGTCACTGTCATTATTACTTTCATTGTCACTGTCACTGTCACATCAACTTATAACATGCCAACCTATCATTGTAACAATTTCATCTCACAAGGATCATATACCAAGGACACCTCTCAACTAGATGTCCAACATCACCAACACATGATTCTACCAAGAATGTACCAAAATCACCAACATACTATCACAATATATGTGTCTAAACCATGTACCAAAGGATGTACAAACCATCAACCTGTACCATACCAAGAATCAACTATGTACCACAACCTGTACCACAACAAGGGCATCAACCATGCACCAACACCTGTACCAGAACAAGTACATGAACCATGCACCTCAACCATCAACCATGTATGTCAAAACCATATCAATTGCGAATTGTGTACCATACCATGTACATCAAAACCTATACCATACCATGTAGCAACAATGTATATCAACCATATACCATATCATGTATCAATCATGCATCAATCATGTACCATATCATCAACCATGTACCATGAAGCATATAACAATGAACCATAACATCCATATACCAAGTACCAAGAATATGTCTCAAGCATGTACCAATATGACCTCAATCATATGCAACCATGTACCATGCATCACAAGGCCCTCCAAGACATCATTTAAGCATGTTCCATACCATCCAAGATGCAAGCTTCAACAAAATACATAAAAAATAAATACCTTTACTCATGAAGAAGACCTGAAGCATATCATCACCCCAATAGACCAACCTCTACAAATAATATTCAACAAATAGGAGATGGAATCTTCTTCAAGGTATTTTCACTGATCCGTGACTTTTACTTGATGTAACTCACGGATTTCCACGCCCTTCTTGCTGCAACTGTCAGATGTCCATGCCCTTCTTGCTACAACTGTCAGATGTCCATGCCCTTCTTGATGCAACTCATGGATATTTGCACCCTTCTTGCTGAAACTTCAGATGTCTGTTCCATTCTTGCTGCAACTCGTGAATGTCCACATTGTTCTTGCTAAAAATAGTGGATTTCCATGCTCTTCTTGTCACAACTATGAGACTTTCACCTTCGTAACTTTAAACTTAACGTCAGATTCACTAACAAACCAAAATTTTACACTATAACATTCTCACAAGATATATATTCAATGTAAGTGTGTGTACTTATGAGAGACTCCTTGAGGTGTATTTATACTTTTTCTAGGTAACCTCTTTCCTTACTCTTATGGATTCTTGAATTTCTTGTTACAACCACTTTACCCTTTCATTAATTGACTTGTAACCAATTAGGGGATTCTTAACCATTATTCCGGGCTTCCAACTTCATGAGGGAATATGTCCCTAACCGTGATGAAGCATGTGGTGTATGTCCTATCACTAGAAATGACACAACATGGAGTATCCATCTATAAGTGTATTATCTTCATTTACATTGTCCTCCATGTCCTTATTCCTCAAACAACTTCAGGTCTCATCACCACATCTCCAGGGTTTCATGTAGACTTCATCAAATACACCCATCACATTTTCTGACATCAACCACTCTTGTTGACACAAATTACAACTATCTCACCATCAATATCAACAATATCTCTAGGGATTCTGGACTTCTCCAAAGGTTGACATTAATTTCCAAGGGTTGACATAAATAACAAGCAACTTTCTAAACCAACTGTCCAACAATTCCATGGGTGTAGTCTTGATGCAATGAGGTAAATCTATATGTTATCATTCTAAGACTTTCACTCAAGTTGTGATTAACTACCAAACATATGATAAGAAATTGTATTCATTGGTACAAAGTGTAAATAAATGGAAGAATTACATAATGGAAAAGGAGATGATAATTCATACAAATCATTAGCCATTACAGTATTTGCAGTTAGATACCAAGCTATAATAGTCACGACACTTCAGGTGGATGGGTTTTCTACAGTAGTTTCATCTGATAATCAAGTATAATAAGGGTATTCATAATAAGTTTGTACATATGTTATTGTTGATGCTTGAATCCATCAGGAATGAAATGAAAACCTCATGAGGACATTAGTCCCCCTTCATTTTTAGAGAGGTGGTTCTCCTCTTTGGTTAAAAGATATATTTTTGAATATCTTGGAGTAGGGAGAGTGCTAGACAGTAAACCCTAAATCTTTATTTCTTGGATTTAAATGAAAAATAGTTCTTCAATAATCCCATATGATCTTTATGTGCATAAAAAGTCATTTTACAATAATAAAATATTGAAGGAGGGCGTCAACATCAGAATTAAATTGGGATCAAAATCACACACAATATTCATAATCATATTTAAATGCATCCATGTCATCTTCATGAAAAATAGGGGAGAATAATTTGATCATCTCAAATAATTTTAAAAGAGTACCTCTATCAAGATCAAAAGAGAATTTTATAGGTCAATCTCAAATATCTCATACTTAAAACTCAAAGTTACAATATAGAACCAAGATCAACCCTGAAGCAATTCTTTGTGGAGTTTTATTCATAAAATATGTTCTTCATTACAAAATATTTGACAACTATGTATGTGCCTTCAAATACTCCATGATCATATAATAAAATATCTTAGAAGAATATAAGAACAACACTCAACAACTCAAGCTTGTTCCCAACTCCGAGTTTCAAGTATAAAGTTATGAGAAGTGTTGTAGAATAATAGATAGAAAGGAGAAGATGGAGATTTATTTCGTTTGATCAGAAGCTTGATTGTGTATCCATGGTTTTGCCTTCTTCATCCTCTGATCATCTTCCCTTCGCTTCTCACAATATTGATTCTTGGACCTTTTGATGAAGCCTCTCTTTTCTTTTTAAGAGATTTTCTAACTACTTGAGTAGTTAGGGTTTCTCCCTTTCTTGAAATTCCCATACACGTTTTTTATTGGAACATTCCATTTAATTAATTCCTAATTTATGAACTCACATCATTAATATAAGTATATTTAAAATGGTTCCCTTTCCCTTTTTAATAAAAGTTTTTAATTAAACTTTTTCTTTTAAAATTTAATTAATTTTTCATTAAAATAGGATGACTGTAATTTAATTTTATGGAAGTGAAAACCAAATTTTTATCCATGTAAACCACTTCATATGTTCTCTTCATTATCTCATATTTACAACGATATAAATTTTTTCCAAATCCATCGCCTGGATCTCAAGATATGAGCTCGTGAAGTTGAGTTGTCACGTAGACCCATTAAAAATGTAGCTGACTAATATTTTAATTTTTTAGAAAAATGTATCAACTTTCAACATTTTAAAACTATACCAGCATCTTCTACATTGAAATATCTTTCCAACGGTATAAATATTTCACAATTCTGATACCCAGAGCTCAAGTTATGGCCTAGGCAAGATCAATGCTCAACCATCGTCGATCAAAATTGATGGGCCATTCTCAACCCTTGGATTGATTTTTGCGCTTCCCTTCATAAAATTCAAGTTTTTGGTTTGCAATTCTATCCCAAATGAATTGGGATATTATGTTATTCATGATATATAATACTAAGTGTTTCATACAATTAGCAAGAAACACGAGAAGAATATTATGGAGCATAAGTGGTGCGACCTCCTTAGAAAATTGTTGAATAAAATAATAGTTTTTGAATCTTGTTGTCGTCCACCTCATGCCTAGTCATCATGATGAGTCATCCAATAAGATTTATCCACATGTTATAAATTTATTTGATGTCACATCATTCAATCAGATCATGTCATATGTCCCTCTTTGTATGTTTTCATGTGCAATGCTCTTATTGGATGCCATGTGTCATTCCTCCATAGCTCACCAAATAGTACTGTGCCATGTGGAAAATTATTATTGGTTCACATTTTAAAGTTGAAAACTTCAAAAATAGGTTAAGTATGGGAACGTAGTTGATATTTTAGATGAGGGGAAGGGGAGATATGTAGGTGGCGGAAATTAAGTAGATGAGTTTGTTGTCTACGGGAGTGGGTTGATAGGTTAGGGAGTGAGGTGAATAAGGGAGTGAGGGTGGTCAGTGTCCACAAATATGACAAGTATTTAGAGGAGTTAGGGGGAAAGGGGATAAATATATATGATGAAAGTGAGGGAGGAGAAATGTAGGTAGTGGGAGCAAGGGTGAGGAAGGTGAGGGGGAAGGGTAAAGGAGTGTTGTGGGTGTCCTCCCCTGCCATAGATTGAAATATGGCTAATTATGGGAGGATAAGGGATAAGTGAGTGGAGAGAGTGGAGAGATAAGGAGAAGGGTAGTAGTGGATAAAGGGGTGGGATCAATTTGTAGGTTGCATAGGGCTAAGGGTGATGTGTAGACAACAGGTTAGCGGACTAGGGAGTGTAAGGAGGTGAGGGGATGTATGAGTCCGCCAAATCGTGAACTCGATGGGGATATGAGGGAGGAGTCCCAAAAATACTAAGTGTTGAGACTAGTTGAGCATATGGAAGAGGTAGTAGGATTAGAGTGGAAAAGAGAAAAAGGTTAAGTGTTGAGATAGATGGAGACGAAAGTGATGAGAATACTTAGCCAAAATTCGAAAAATAAGCGAAGAACATGATTCTTAGAAAGATTATTCAAAATTGGACCTCTTAACAAGATCTTGGGTAACTTAGGCATATAGAAACATATTTTTAATACGAAAAATACATGGTGAAGATGAGACTCAGAGTTGTAGAATGAACTTATAAAAGTCAAAAGAATGTCTTCTTTTGATATCGATATTTTTATGGATCCAAGAGTGGGAAAATATAGGTGACCAAATTTTGGTCAACAATTATCAAGACCAATAATTAATGCATCTACAACACTCAGTTATAATCCTTTAGCACATGAAATTTATGCAAAACAATATGCCAGGGATAATGATTTTAAAGAAGCATATAACGTGTTAACTCACGACAATCAACAGTCAGATTATTATATCCATGACAATTTTCTATATCATATTGGAAAAATATGTATACCAAGAGATGAAAGATTAAATATAATCAATAAGCTCATATATTTCTCACATTTTGTCATTTCAGGGTTGGTAAGGCAATTACATAGGTATTGTTATTGGCCTCATATAAATGAGACAGTTTCTGAGTATATCAAAGGGTGTGTCATGTGTTCTATAAGTGATCCTAGAAACCAAAACCTAGGGTTATATACACCACTTCTGGTACCTTCACATCCATGGGAAAGTATCTACATGGAATTCATAGGGGGTTTGCCGATGCCTAGGATAGGTCATGATTAACTATCTGTAGTTGTGGATGGATTTATCAAGATGTGTATTCCAATTCCATGCAAGAAACATGTCACAACTGAACATACAACACATATGTTCTTTGCTAATGTATGAGTTCATTTTGGACTTCCTACATCTATAATATTAGATCAAGGCTCTCTCTTTTTTGGGAAATTTTTGATTTCATTTATGGGAGCTAATGGACACTAAGTTGAAGAAGATAATGGATTTTCATCCGCGGAGAGATGAACAAATAGAGGTGGTGAATAGAACAATGGTACATCTACTTCAATGATACCGTAGCAAGCATCATAAATTATGGAGTGAAGAGTTTCCTTATATATAGCATGCCCATAATAATGCCACACATTCTTATACTCAGAAAACTCCTTTTGAAGTGTGTTTGGGATACTTTCCTAAATCACCTGGGTAAAATCATGAATCTGAGTGTTTATTTTCCTTGTTTTTTTAGAAAATAAAATATATTTTCTGATGCTTTTCAAATTATGGTAAACAAAAGTAATTTTTTTATTTATAATTTCACTTTACAATAAAAACAAAACATGTTATGAATTTTACTAGATTTCTATTGATTATTTTTTGAAATTTTTTTATTGACATTTGATATTTCATTTTAGTGATTGTTTGACAATATGTTCCTTAAATATGAAGGCACTCATAATGAGATATGTTTGTTGACACCAATTTAATCATTATTAAACTTTTTATTATGAAAAATGAAATATGATGCAATAATCTAAATAGTCTCTATTAAAGTATGACTACAATTTTTAAGACAACATATAAATATTATAATTACTACAATATTTTGAATTTGACCAATTTGAAAAAGTTGTATATTTTAGGTACATTTAGATTGACACCATTTATCTGCCTTAATTTTTATTTAAAAGTAAAATCTAAAAGTACCCTTTTGAAGAGGCCAGTGAAAGGTTCCATAATATGAATTTTCCATATTTTTTGACTGTGTATGATTGCAGATATTTATTTTACATTTTATCGAATAATTATGTCATCTAAAAATAATATGTAGACATGTTTTTATAGAATTAACTAAAATTACTACAACACAATTAAATTGAATACAAATTGTATCAAAAGAAAACAGATTCAATTCTGAAAATGTTGTTTCTAATTCCAAAACCAGGCTCACATTATTTTAAGTAGTCTTCTCCTCCCCAAATTGGAGTAAGCTAAAGTGAACACATACTTTTCTTAAAAGTGCCATAGTTACAAGTTTTAACACAAAGTTAGTATTTTTTGGCTGAAAGTTAGTTTTAACGGAAAATTGTAATTAGATTTAAAAATTGTGTTATATTTTTCAACTGTTCTATTAGATTTAACTTTCGTTCGAAAAATAATTTGGCCAAAAACTATTTCAATCGAAAATTTCAAGAGTTCGGCCGAAAACATGCCATTAGCAATTTTCGCGGCCAGATTCTCACAAAAGTGTTACCAAATTCATGATTTTACCCACCTATGGAATCTTTTTTTGGATAAGAAGGTAAATAATATGGACAAGATGATATAAATAAAGATAAAAGGTTCATTTAAAAGATTCAACAAGTACATCAAGAAGTACATGAACAATTAAAGAAGAGCCAAGCCAAGTATAAGGCAAGGCATGAAAAACATGAAGTTTATCATCACTTTGAAGTCGGTGATCAAGTATGGTTACATATCATCAAATATAGAATGAAAGGTGAAGTTAAAAATATAAGGCCAATCTGATATGGTCCATTCAATATCTCAGAGAAGATTGGTACTAATGACTTTCATTTAGATCTACCATCCTACATGTAAATGTATACATGCAATTGTATCAAAAGAAAATAGATTCAATTCTGAAAATGTTTTTTCTAATTCTGAAACCAGACTCACATTATTTTAAGTAGTCTTCTCCTGCCCAAATTGGAGTACGCTAAAGTGAACACATAATTTTCTTAAAAGTTCCATAGTTACAGGTTTTAACACAAAGTTAGTATTTTTTGGCTGAAAGTTCGTTTTAATGGAAAATTGTAATTAGATTTAAAAATTGTGTTATATTTTTCAACTGTTCTATTAGATTTAACTTTCATCCGAAAAATAATTTGGCCAAAAACTATTTCAGTCGAGAATTTCAAGAGTTCGGCCGAAAACATGCCATTAGCAATTTTCGCGGCCCGATTCTCACAAAAGTGTTACCAAATTCACGATTTTACCCACCTATGGAATTTGTTTTCGGATAAGAAGGTAAATAATATGGACAAGATGATATAAATAAAGATAAAAGGTTCATTCAAAAGATTCAACAGGTACATCAAGAATTACATGAACAATTGGAGAAGAGCCAAGCCAAGTATAAGGCAAGGCATGAAAAGCATGAAGTTTATCATCACTTTGAAGTCGGTGATCAAGTATGGTTACATATCATCAAAGATAGAATGAAAGGTGAAGCTAAAACGATAAGGCCATTCTGATATGGTCCATTCAATATCTCAGATAATATTGGTACTAATGACTTTCATTTAGATATACCATCCTACATGCAAATGTATTCGGTGGTAAGTGTTGAGAATTTGAAGCGTTATGAACCTCCTATGATTATGGATGAAGATGGAAGTATTCTGGTTCCAAAAATTGATGATTTTTCTCCATAATATTTGGATGAGCTACAAGAAGATGTCATTCTCGACAGAAGGATAAAAATATCACATCGAGGTGATGTAGAATATATTTAAGTTGGTCTTAAAGGGAAAAAACCAAGTAAATTCAAATGGATGGAGATTGAAAGGGTGAGGGAACTCTACCCTAATTTATTTTCTAAGTAATCGACACTTTTGGTGGTCCAAAATTCCTCCAATGGGGAGGAATGATCCAGGAAGATATGGGAATGCTCAAAGAGGTATAGAAACATTTATAACATCCATAGAGGTCTAGAATTGTTCATAATTTCTCAAAATTAAAATTCTTCTAATCATACCAAAAATTACATCAATGCATAGATGTCGACGATATCTTTCCAATGACGCAAATTTCTCCTCAAACAAACTTTGTATGAAAAAGTTATGAGTGGTCAAAGTTTGGTTCAAAAAGTCAAAGGTTAAAGTAAAAGTAAAAGAGGTGATAGGTGTTACCACTATAAGGATGGAACTGGCACATAATTATTGGCAACTGATTGGAAAAGGTACAACTCAAGTGGATCAATCACTCATTGACAAGTGGTCGAATTGTTGAATGACATGTGGAATTGGAGAGCCAATGAGAGGCTGCCATGTGGCAACCTCCCATTGAACAATATTGGTTAATATGTATTAAAATTTATGGAGTTGACGAGGATCGAACCCGAAACCTCCATAACTTCCATAAGCCTTAACATATCCCCTGCTACCAACACGCCACATGATGCAGTAGCATCGCTCCACCTCAGTAATGTGCTAGAATTCCAGGACATCAACGTGCATTCAAGAGAGGTAGAGGCACCGAACCTCCCACTTTTAAATTTAAAATATAATCCTATACAGATTTTGTGTTGTAAGGCTATAAGAACCAAACCATACCTTTGTACAGGTGGTGTATGGGGTTGCCTTAATGGTTGATTGTAAACAGGTCTAGATCTTAGTCAGGTCTGAATCATCATTCATTGTAATGAGTCGTAGGGGTATGGTGTCTTAATTGAGACAATGATGGAACTAAGGAGGTCGAGAGGAGAAGATCATAGATCCCTCTTTTTTAAAAAGAGAGTGGGGGTATCAGATTCAAGAGAGAAGAGAGTTTCATGAATTAGGGGATAGGATTCTGAGAGGAGAGCCTGAGAAGCTTGAAAGTTAAGAAATAGGAGAAGATATGAGAGAGTTGAGACTCTGTTGCAGTCCAACCTTTGTAAACATATGTATAGACAGACATAGATAATATAAAAGAGTTTTTTCTTGCAGATGGTGTGTTTGTATATTTGTGTTCATTTTTATGCTTGTATATGTCATTCATGTTTGAATGGGTGAACTAGTGAGGTATTGAATAAGTTTCAATTGTTTCTCTTATGTAAGTTTCAAGTGGAAGGAGTGCACATTGTCTGAAAGGAGTATGTTGATAGAGCTGAGTTAAACTCAGGGAAGATCTGGAGAGATACCGTTGAACCTTCATCAGACAAAAGTGCAAGGAGTGCGCAGAGCCACACAAGGTGTGTGTAGGCTGAGTCAGATATCAGACTCATTCAGCTAGAGAGGGGTTGGAAGTAATCTGTTGCAAAGAGTGCACATAGTTGATTCTTTTCAGAGTATCAAAAAACCATTTTGAAGAACCGCAAGGGGTGCGGGAAGAATTTATTTTGAAGAAATCCTTCAATCTGAGTTTATCCAGATCCCAAGAACACAAGAAGTGCCTGGGAAACTAAAATCCTCAAAGGAACTAAGCTCAGAAGGGATATCCCTTTCATAAGCGAAGATGAGATCCAAAAGACCAGACTCACAGGAGGAGCAAAGGCCGAAGCCTTTAAACACTTAGAAAATATTCTAAGTCGAAGGAGATCGAAATCTTAGGAGGAGGAGTGACAAAAACCATCAAATCGGTTGTGGGAAGAGATATAGACCATCTGATCTACATCCAGACATTAGAGGAGAACACATAGAGGAAGAACATATCCTATCCATTGGATATGAGCACAGAGGATTGATAGTTGTCTGATCCAAGTTAAGGTGCACAAGCCTTAGCGCCTTTGCACACACATGAGAGTGAAATTACCAAAGTTTTGAATTCCTAAAGTAATTTTGGACCACCCATAGTTAAGGAGGAAAAGTGGCACAAGATCCACAACTCTAGAAGTTCATGGACCCGGAGGAGGTGAAATAGCCGGAGTAGATCCTGATCATTTATCGCTAGAAGACACGTGTCAACAGGTCAGTAACTTAGAAGAAATCACTTCGAGAGTTTCAGTTGAGTGTTTTAACTCCCGAAGCCCAGAGAGCCGAAGAAGATCTGGACTATTGGATCTAGAGGAACACGTGGCGACAAATTGTGAACACCAGGGAAATCACTTCGAGAGGTTCAGTTGAGAATTGAAACTCCCAAATCGCGGAGGGTCAGAGAGTCGAAGTAAATCTCAATCATTAGATCTAGAGGATAGGTGGTGTGAATCTGTGGACTTTGGGTAGAGATCCGAAGTAAATCTCAACTATCAGATCCAGGAGGATGTGTGGCGGAAATCCGTGTATTCCGTGTGAAATCACTCCGGGAGAAACGAAGGCACAAGAGTTTGGAACTCCTGAAAGATGAACTCCCAAAGTGGATGAGAGCCATTGATTTGAGGGTGGACACGTGGTTCCATACCTAGAACTCTGGAGGGAAATAGAGAGTGAAAGCACTGAAACCTTGAAGGAGATCTCGATCGTTGATCGAGAAGGGTGCCGAAGACCATTGATTTGGTCTTGGTAGAAAGTGTCAAAGTGTTGAAGCATATTAGAGCCATTGATTTGAGGAGGACACATGGCAGAGGATATACCACTTTGGAGAAATCCACTTCGGAAGAAAGAGAAGGTGTTGAACAAGAATTCCTGAAGGCCGGAGAGCCAGAGTTCATATGGACCATCCATTTGAGAGGGACAAGTGTCAATAGATCTTCCACTCTGGGAGATAGGCACTACACAGGAAGTGAATATTGAGAGTTGAAAACCCGGAATTCTAGATTGTCGAAATCAATCATGACCGTTGATTGAAACGAGTTACGTGTAGACATATCATGGAGGTCTGGGAAGGTGCATGAAAGGAGGAGAGACGGAATAAGGAACGAAAATATCTCCACCGTTGGTCACGAAGCACCGCCAAGGTCACAATATTGACGGTCAAGCTGGATTGCGGGGCCAAAACATGCTCGAACTTTAAAATTCTTAGAGTAGGCCACAATTGAAATCCACGGTATCACCCAAAAGGACACATGGTGATTGGAGGTGAATTGCAGGGAGAAAAGCGGGTTGGTCACAAACCACTCTAGGCTGCACCTGTAATCACATATTTATGAGAGGTCATAGACCAGGTCCATATGCAGAAAGGGGCTAATGAAAAAGGAGCTAGCACCTAAAACTCAACATTTTAGAATTGCACAGAAAGAGGTCACGGGTATCACAGGACCTGTACCAACAACGAAAGGGGACCTGTGTAGTTAATTTGGGTCTAGCAAAGGCCTGAAGAGTCAATCCGACTCAGAATATTGAAAGATCCTAGATCGGGAGGTCATATAACCCCTAGGAGGGAAGGGGTCCTACATTAGGTGGTATCAGAGATGAATTTTCATCTATCGATTTCAGCCGAAAGAGAAAGAGGAGAAAACTGAATTTTGTTTGTAGACAATAGAGAAGAGGGAGACGGTAAAAGGAGATAAATGTGGTAACATTAGGTGATATCATAAGTTCAAATTTTCCTGTAGACAACAGTTGAAAGGAAGAAGAGTAATGACTCTTTGTGAGAGGGTTGTTGCACAAGTGCAACAGTAAAATTTTAAATAGCCAGGTGAGTTGTACGAACAAGATGTAGATGCTCTCAGATTCAGAATAATCCACAAGACTTGTCAGAAGGGAAAGAAGAAGGTGGAGATGGACACTGAAGGCCATGAACATGGTCAAAGAGAAGGCCACAAAAAGAAATGAAATCCAAAGATGTATCTGAAGCTTAATGAGATAAGAGAAAGGATGGAGAAGCTAGCATTGAGGATGCAACATGAGGCAAAGGTACACTAGAGGTACGAATGGTCTCTGAACAAGAAGGCAAAATGGTCTGTTCATAAGTTGTTGGCCAGAAGGAGGCAACAAGAAATGAGAAGGTGGATGAGGCATGCTAAAAACCTCAGTGACATAGAGGAGTAAATGGTTTACATATGTGAACCATAATTTGGAAAAATCCTTAGTGATGAGGAAGAGAGATCAACATAGGATCTCATAGACTGCCAGGTGGGAAGAGATGGACTTTCAAGTTTCCAGGTGGGAAAATGAAATATATCAAGTGAGGATATCTTATACTATTAAGAGGATAGTAGTGAAAATTCATATTGCCAGGTGGGTAGTGATATGGGATCAGGAGATCTCATAGACTGCCAGGAGAGTAGGAGATAAATACCAAATTTCCAGGTGGTAAAGGGAAGGGAAATGAGAGTGTCTGAAAGTCTCAGAAGTTCAGGGGAGAGTTCATATCTGCAAGGAGTGTTGATAGGTGAAGATTCATGTGTGTTTGCAGACCATGTGAATGAAGATGATGACAAGTTAAATACTTTCACCATCAAGGAGGGGGATCAAAGGAGCATTTTGATCATTGGAGGGATCAAGACATTCCTACCAAGAAACCAAGCAGGGGCTAGCATAAGTGTTGCAAGTGTAGAAACAAAGGGACAACCAACAAAGACTATTGAATAAGAGGAGAACGTGGAGTAGACATTGATGTCTACCCTAACAAAAGGAGATGAGCATTCAGAGAAATGGCTCAAAATTTTCAGCCAGGAAGTTGAACAGGAAATGACTGCATCACTGAAGCTTGTATCAAAAGGAGAAGCATACACCATAGATTATGTTGATCTATATGAAGAACTGGAAGCCCTAGACAAAAGGGTGATAGTGTAAAGCCAACATATCTAGCAGGTTAAGTTGGAGACAGATGGAGGAGCATACCATATTGGGTAGTAGATTGAGGAAGATGGAGGTATGTCAGCAGGGAGACTAACATAAAATAATATGTCAGTGGAGATAGCTAAGAAAAATCTGAGTGATGGGACTACAAAATTGGGATCTGCATCAAGGTGGCAAGGTAAGGCCACAAGAGAAAAAAACAACAACATGGGAGATCAGGATGATCTACCCATTGATTAGAAGAATAATATGTAGCAGAGAAGACTGGATAAGGAGAACCAACCAATAGAGAAACTGGATAGGGTGATAGAGGAAATAAGAGAGTTGATGTTGAGGTCAGCACAAGAAGCAGTCAACAAAGGGAAGTTGAACAGAGGAGAGCCTGGCATAGCAACAGGGAGGAAGAAGAAGAAGCAACAACAACAACAACACCAAGGCAAATGAGCAAGAGGACATCTCCAAGGAAAAGTTTTGTATCCAGGGGGGATTTCAACAGAAGAACAGAGGAACTCATGAGAAGGAGCTCATGATTTTACTAGAAGTGGAGTATGATGCAGGAGCATTGCTCCACCTCAACAATGCACCAACATTCCAGCACATCAACGCTCATTCAAGAGAGGGAGAGGCACCTACCCTCCCATTTTTAAATTTAAAATATAATCCTATATAGATTTTGTGTTGTAAGGTTGTAAGAACCAAACCATACCTTTGTAAAGGTAGTGGATGGGGTCACCTTAATGGTTGATTGTAAACATGTCTATATCTTAGTCATGTATGGATCATCATTCTTTGTAATGAGATGTAGGGGTATGGTGTCTTAACTGAGACAGTGATGGCACTAAGGCGGTCGAGAGGAGAAGCTCATAAAGCCCTCTTTTGTAAAAAGAGAGAGGAAGTATCATATTCAAGAGAGAAGAGAGTTTTAGGAATTAGGGGATAGGATTATGAGAGGAGAGCCTGAGAAGCTTGAAAGTTCAGAAATAGAAGAATATAGGAGAGAGATGAGACTCTGTTGCAGTAAAACCTTTGTAAACATATGTATAGACACACTGATATAATAGAAAACCAATTTTTCCTGCACATGGTGTGTTTGTATGTTTGTGTTCATTTTTATGCTGGTATATGTCATTCATGTTTGAATGGGTGAACTGGTGAATTATTGAATAAGTTTTAATTGTTTCTCTTATGTGAGTTTCGGGTGCAAGGAGTGCACATTGTCCACAAGGAGTGCATTGATAGAGGTGAGTTAACCTAGGGAAGCTCAGGAGAGATACCGTTGAACCTTCATCATAAAGAAGTGCAAGGAGTGCACAGTGCCACACAAGGTGTGCATAGGCTGATTCAGATATCAAACTCATTTAATCAGAGAGGGGTTGGAAAGACTCTGTTGCAAAGAGTACACAGTTGATTCTTTTTCGGACTATCAAGAAACCATTGTGAAGAACCACAAGGAGTGCGGGGAGAATTTATTTTGAAGAAATCCTTCGATCTGAGTTTATCAAGATCCTAGGAACACAAGAAGTGTGTGGGAAACTGAAATCTTGAAAGGAACTAATCTCAGTAGGGATAGTGCATTCAAAAGAGAAGACAAGATCCAAAAGACTAGACTCACAGGAGGAGTAAAGGCCAAAGCCTTTGAACACTTAGAAAATATTCTAAGTCTGAGGGGATCGAAAGCTCAGGAGGAGGATCAACAACAACCATTAGATCGATTGTGGGAAGAGATATGGACAGTCTTATATATGTCCAGAAATTAGAGGAGAGCATAGAGAGGAAGAACAGATCCTAGCCATTAGATCTGAGTGCAAAGGATCAACAGTCGTTCTATCCAAGGTAAGGTGCACGAGCCTTAGCGCCTTTGCACATGCTAGAGAGTGAACTTTCCAAAGTTCCAAAGTCTAGAAGTAATTTGGGACCGTCCATCGTCAAGGAGGATAGGTGGCACAACAACCACAACTCTCAAAGTTCATGGACTAGGAGGAGGTGAAATAGCTAGAGTAGATCCTGACCATCGATCACCAGGAGACACATATCAGTAGGTTAGTAACTCCAAAGAAATCACTTCGAGAGTTTCAGTTGAGAGTGGAAACTCCCAAAGCTCGGAGAGCCAGAGAAGATCTAGAGCATCGGATCAAGATGAACACATGGCGATGGATTTTTAACTCCAAAAAAATCACTTCGAGGGGTTCAGTTGCGAATTGAAACTCCCGAAGCTCAGAGGGCTGGAGAGTCAAAGTAAATTTCAATCGTCATATCCAAAGGATAGGTGGCATGAATTTGTGGACTCCGGGTAAGGACCTGAAGTAAATCTCAACTGTCATATCCAGGAGGACGCATGGCAGAAATCCATGTATTTCGGGTGAAAGAACTCCAGGAGAAATGGAGGCATAAGAGTTTGGAACTACCAAAGGATGAAGTCCTGAAGCGGACAAGGGCCTTTGATTTGAGGGTGGACATGTGATGCTAGAGCTAGAACTCTAGAGGGAAGCAGAGAGTGAAAGCTCTAAAAATTTGAAGGAGATCTCGATTGTTGATCGAGAAGGGTGCTGAAGACCATTGATCTAGTCTTCATAGAAAGTGTCGAAGTCCCGAAGAGGACTAGAGGCATTGATTTGAGGAGGAAACATGGAAGAGGATCTACCACTTCATAGAAATCCACTTCGGAGAAATCCACTTCAGAGAAAGCCACTTCGAAAGAAAGAGAAGGTGTTGAACAATAATTTTTGAAGGCCGGAGTGTCGTAGTTCAAATGAAATATCTGTTTGAGAGGGACATGTGTCAGCATATCTTCCACTCTGGGAGATAGCCACTGCAGAGGAAGTGAATATTGAGAGTTGAAAACCCTAAAGTTCGCATTGTTGAAATCAATCACGACCATTGATTGAAAGGAGGTACATGTCGACATATCGTGGAGGTCTGGGAAGGCGTGTGAAAGGAGGAGAGAAGGCAAAAAGAGAGAATAGATCTCTTTCATTGGTCATGAAGCACTGTCAAGGTCAAAAGATCGACGATCAAGATGGATTGTGGGGCTAGAACATGCTCAGACTTTAAAATTCTTAGAGCGGGCCACAATTGAAATCCATGGTATTTACCAAAAGGACCCGTGGTGATTGGAGGTGAATTGTGGGGAGAAAAGAGGAATGGTATAAAACCACTATAGGCTGCACCCACAATCATATATTTACGAGAGGTCATAGCCCAGGGCCATATGCAGAAACGGGCTAATGAAAAAGGAGCTAGTGCCTGAAACTCAATATTTTAGAATCGCACAAAAATAGGTCATGGGTGTCACAGGAATTGCACCAACACCAAAAGGGGACCTATGTAGTTAATTTGGGTCTAGAGAAGGCCCTAAGAGTCAATCCGACTCAGAATATTGAAAGATCCTAGATCGGGAGGTCGCAAAACCCCCAGGAGGGGAGAGGGGCTACATCACCACACAATAGTTCGTAACCTATATGTGGAAAACAATATATGTAAATTAATGTAAAGGTTCATTTGGACAGCTAAAGGGATAAGGGCCTATGCCCTTGACCCTCAACCCTTATTCCATTTCCATACCATATAACCGTTCCACTAAAACACAAGGCTATCAACAAATTTCGTGTGAGAGTTATAACCATATGTATCGAACTATGGAATATGTACTATGTCAGCAGGGCATATATTATATTCTGTATGTGATTTCTAACCTATGTTATAAAAAATGAAAAAAATGCGTGAATATATGGTAGTTGGTGGGGCTTCAACCCATGACTTACCATATATATATATATATATATATATATATATATATATATATATAGTTTTAACCAACGCACCAAAGTGAAGATTTTTTTAAACAGCCCAAATAATTTGTATTTAATGTCAACCTCAAATTTCGAGATTTAGTTAGGGGTGCACCCTATTTAATGGTGCACGAACCAAGGATATGGAAAAAATTAATTAATGTAGAGAAGCCTCCTAATTCATTCCCAAGGGTACACAAGTTTTGAGGTTACACTGTAAATCATGTCGAGGGATACCTTGACGGAGTTTCAAGTATTTTATATCAATTTTGGATGATTTTTCACGAGGAATCCAACCATGCACTCTATTTATTCATTTGAGAAACATATAAAAGGGTCACTGTAAAACAAAATCATTTGAGCATTAATAAAAAAGTCTCTATTGTAAACAGACCCAGAGAGAGGTAGCCCAAATCGGGTGAACTCTACTTTTTCCAACTTGTGTATGTGATTATATTATTCTTGTTCATTTCAAGTTCAATTATTTTCAATTTGTTTATCTTTAAAGTGGATTTGGTTAGATAAGTTGTTCACATGTAATTTGCAAGAAAGTCAAGCGATCATTTTATTTCGAAGATCAAGTAGATGCTTATGTGTATTTAAAATTATCAAAATCTAAGGATTTTTCGAATGAGTAGGCAAGGTTTCACATCCACAACAATCCAAAGGGTAAATTCAATAAATGGTCTTAGGATATCACCACCATTTGTACCTTAGAACATTATGTCAAAATGAGAAAAATGCATATGTTATAGTTAGGAATACGAAAGAACAATGATTACAGATAATTTCACTATAACATTGCAACACGCTAATGTGTAAATTTAGTTCATTTAATTTTTATTTATTATTAAATTGCTTCATACATTTTGTTATTATATGAATTTAACTTCTGGAGTACTTATTTTTTATTTAACTAACACATATGGACACATGGCCTCCACAAAGTATCGATTACAACATTGTAGAATTATTGACTAAGAAAACCTATTATTAATTTCGATGTGAAGTTAATGCATGGCTATATCATCTAAAAATTTCAAATGTTTCTAGATGAGGTCACTACATTTTTTGAGGTATTTCTTTAAGTGAATATATTTTATTTGTGTTCCATTCCAATTTCTCTCTTATGTGTACAACAAATGTGGACTCTACAAATCCACGTAAAAATGATTAAAAAATTGATCAATGCTTTAAATATCATGTTTATTTGTATTTCAATATCCACATTTCAAAGTGGCAATATTCATCAAGAATATTTTTTTAATATTATTTTATGCATGAACATAACACTATTATAATATATCCAATTTGGTCATATGGCCTCATACATACTTTCTAATTTTATTCAAACTATTGTGTTATTTCACAAGTATATATAATCTTTGTTGTGTTAATAAATTTACATTAAAATTTCAATAATCTTAATCATTTTATTTTATAAAAAAATTAATGAATTAAAACTTTTCAATAATCATA
>JZKD02S1411527.1:322363-337942 GCA_000966675.3 Picea glauca
TCCATAAATTTAAGAAATTGTTATAAAATGATAAAGACATTTTTATATTAATATTATATTAATACTAAAATTAAATTGAAGAGTTACTAATTAATTGAATTGATTGTTGATATTAATAAAAAATAAATTAATGATAAAATTTTTGAAACAAATAAAAGAATGCTAAAAATTAATCAAAATAAATTAACGATACAAATTCTAAAATAAATAAAAAATGCTAAAAATCATTAAAAGAACAGCAATGACATAAAATTTCCGCGATTTTAGTTAATAAATGATAAGATCCACTTGTTTCCCTTTGAGAAAAGATAAATTTCAATCACAAAACAGTCCACATATGCATAATTTTGTGACAACGGTTACCACATTCACTTATTCATCATATTAGAAAACAATACACACATGCGAGCTGGTTGACCTACTACATTCATATGTAGTCCTCCATGTGCAACATCGACGTCGATAAAACACTAGTACATATTGTTTTATTTCCATAGATCACCGATTCTTGCCATCATTGAAACAGTTTCTTGCCATCATTGAAATAGTGTTGTATTGACAAATCCAAACAATGAAAACAACTCATTCTTGCTATCATGGGAAAATCTTGGACCATAATATAGTGTATTTATCTCCCCATTTCATTCTAACAAATTCATACAAAATCAACCTCGACCATGCCTTCATTGTCAAAATTTATTGAGGCTTTGACATAGAAGCAGGATAAGCTCATTCAGATTGGAATAATCAAGGGCTCCAAGGCACATGCCCTGGATGCGCATGATGGAAGCAACTCTCAAAATCTTAAATCTAAACATAAAGGAAAAGGAAAGGTGCATGTGGAGCCAAAGAACTAAGGGTACTCCAAACCCTTCAATGATTCCTTAGGTTCCAAAGGTGGAAAAAGCAAGCAAGGGAAGAAGTGTGGTGACTACAATTACGGGAACCATCCAGAATATGCATGCATGAAGAAGCAAATTGATTAGATGACACAAATTCTTCAGAAAAAACAATCTTGGGGACTTCATTTATGAGGCTTCCAAGAAGAAGTCAGAAGATCAAGCCCATAATAAAGGTAATCCTCATGCATGAGTAGCTTTACATTCTTCTATTGACACCTAGATTGTATATTTAGGTGCTTCTCATCATATGGCAAGCACAAAGGATATTATATCTTCTGTAACTACATGCACATGGCCTCCTATCATCATGGTGGATGAATCTCCAGTCGAGCTCACCAGAAAAGGGAGAGTGGAACGAGAACATCGAAGCTATGAGAACATCTTGCATGCTCCTCAACTTTCCATGAATATGCTCTTGGTGTATAATATTACATACTCGGGTGTAAGAAAAAAGGTGGAGTTCACACCAGACTCCGTGTCCATATTTAACATGAAAGATAACTCCAAAATTGATGTCAGGGAGGTAAATCATAAATCTTGGTGATACACTTTTTCTAAGTTTATTGAACCTGATTCCTCTGTATTACTTACACATGTCGATGAAAATAGTATATTATGGCACAAGAGGTTTGGTCACATGAACTTTAGGTACATGTGACAACTTAGCAAGAAGGGGATGGTCACCAGGTTACCTGATATCCACTTTTCCAAAGGGGTTTGTGAAGGATGTGTCCTTGGCAAGCATCCTCATGAGAAGTTTGAGAAGGGAATGGCTCACAAGGCCTCCTTTCCATTGGATTTTATTCACAGTGATCTCATGGGTCCATTCCCGCATCCATACATAAACAAGGAAATGTACATGCTTACATTTTTGGATGATTACTCACATTATACTTGGGTATTTTTTCTCAAGAAGAAGTCTGAGGTTTTTTACCATCTCAAAGAGTTCAAAGAACTTGTCGACACTCAATCAGGGAGAAAGATCAAATCCCTGTGTACAGATAATGGGGGGGAGTATGTAAACAAAGATGTTCAAAATATGTGTCTTGAGGTTGGGATATAGTTGTAGCAAATGATACCATATACTTCACAGTAGAATGGGGTTTTTGAGTAGAAAAACAAATCTCTCAAATAGATGGCCAATTGTATGCTACATGCAAAGGCACTTCCTCCCAAGATTTGGGTTGATGCACTTAACTGTTCCAGTCACATTCAAAACATATCCCCTCATAGATCTGTTAAGGACATGACTCCTTTCAAGAATTGGAGTGGAAACAAGCTCGAAGTCACCCACTTATGTATCTTTGGATCACGAGCATGGGCCCACATTCCCTATGAGTAGAGGAAATAATTAGATCCAAAAAACCACCCATGCATCTTTGTCATCTATCCCAATGGTGTGGAGGGATATATATTACTTGATCCCTCTACAGATTATCTCATCATTGTGTGAAATGTCCAGTTTGAGGAAATTACCTCACATGCTCCACATGAGCCACATGCAAAGGCTTTTGTACTTCCACCAGTTGCGGATGACGAGTCCACACATTCATATCACACCATATATTTGAGTTCCGATACAGATTCATAGGATTTATATGATACAAATGCACAGTCAGAGAATTCAGATGCACAGTCAGAGAATTTAGATGCAAATTCAATACATGTAGATGAGGAGCTAGAGCATATGCCGAAGTGGGCACAATCCACACTTTAGGATGTAGGAGACTTTGTTGGGGATCTAGCAGATCTGAGGATGACCATATCTCAATTTTAGGATCCTCCTCTTGTACTCAATGCCACTGAACCCATGATGCCTCCACATTTTTATATGGTTCAGTCTTCAAACCCACAGACCTACATAGAGGCTACATGGAACCCCTTTCAGGAAGAAACCATGCAAGTGGAGTAAAACTCTCTCCTCAAGAATGAGACTTGGAATCTAGTTCCATTTCCTTCAAACATGAAGATTTTCAGATGCATATGGGTCTATAGGACCAAAAAGGAAGCAGATAGAAAGATGAGGAGACACAAGGCAAAACTAGTTGCCAAGGGATTTCAAAAGCAGATCCACATGATTGACTATGATGAGACTTTTTCTCTAGTAGAAAAGTTGGATTCTATCAGGTTGGCCCTTGCCATTGGAGCAACCAGGGGATGGAAAGTACATCAAATGGACATGGATAATTCTTTTCTTCACAGAGATATCTTAGAGGATATTTATATGGAGCAACCAACTGGATTCATACATATTTCATCTTTATTGTGTCGACTCAAAAATTCACTCCATGGCCTCAAGCAGGATCCTAGAGTATGGTACACAAAGATGAACTCCTTATTTCTCTTGAAGAATTTTTCCAGATGCACATATTATCAAAATGTCTACATGTTGAGGACCATCGACTCACTTATGATCCTAGTCCTATATGTGGATGCTCTTTTGATCATTGGCAGCTTGGTTTCAACGATTGCCTTAGTCAAGGGCATTATTCATGACAGGTTTTTGATGAAGGACATGGTTCAACTCCACTTCTTTCTTGGTCTCAAGATCATCAAGGATGCTTTAGACATCAAGCTATCTCAGGATAAGTATGCTCGGGATCTCATGGACAGATTCACATGACAGATTGCAAGTATGTACCTACACCTTTTTTATCTGGGGTTAGACTTGAGGATGGTTGGGTTACACTAGTGGAGGACAACACCTTGTATTGACAACTTGTGGGGATATCTCTGTAGCTCACCCACACCCGACCAAATATATCATATGCAGTAGGGATAGTCTTCAGATACATACATGAGCCACATGAGTTACACTGGAAGGCTGCCAATCACATTCTTAGATACGTTCAAGGCACTATTAGTTATGCGATAGACTAAGAAATAGGTTGCAAGTTGGATCTCATAGGCTTCACCAATTTTTACTGGGCTGGTGATGGCATCGATCAAAAGTCCACCTCTGGGTACATGTTGAGTTTGGGATCCAACCCAATATGTTGGTTGATAAAAAAGCAGTCAGTTATTGCTCTATCTTTAGCAGAGGCCGAGTACAAGGGGGTAGTCAACATTACCATCCAATCATTGTGGCTACATAACTTCCTCATCGAGCTCAACATTCATTTCCACCATCTGTCAGTGATCTGGTGTGACAACTAGAGTACACTCAAATTCTGTCAAGATCTAGTACAAAGACGATGGAAAAAACATATCGAAATCCATATGTATTTTATAAGGGAGTTGGTTCATGAAATGGTCATCGATTTGCAATACTTACCTTCCACCGAGCACACTTCCAACATATTTTCCAATACTTGAACTGAGAAAAAATTCCATAGGTTTTACAATCATTTTGGAGTGAACGAAACAATTTCCTAGCAATTGCCTTTCTCTTTTTTGGATAAATTTTATTTTTAGGGGGGGTTTTTCCCATGAGGTTTTCCCTCTTCCCTCACTTTATTTCATACTTCATTAGTTTCATTGTTCATGGGTACCTAATATGGTCTCTGTTGCTGGGACCCATCCATTATGTATACTCCCTAGTAGTGTTCAAGGGGGTGTTAGATATATTACATACACCTAAGATTTTCCTTTCATTTTCTTTTCCTAAGTTTATTTGTCTATGTTGAGGGTACCATAGTTTGATATATTCTCCCCTCATTGAGGATATTCTCCCCTAGACAAGGGTACCACATACGCTCTAGCCAATTCTCAGTTACCATTTAGTTCGACTAGTTGAGTGAAGTGTTGGATGTCAACCTTGAATTTATTACCAAGTATTGCATGATAACCTCAGGATCATAACTAGTAATGCATGATTTCATTGGGATCATCACTAGTAAGGAAAATTCCACATGTGTGAGTGATATCCTCCTCATTTCACTCTGGTTTGGATAGTTAACTGGCGAACACATGACCAATTAACAAGGAATGGGTGGAAGTTGACTCGAATGACTACCGATGTGTGTCACATCTCTCTAGAACACTCCTAATGCGCATTATCTGGGGACTATGGGGAGTTAGTTGTGTGATACAAAATATATCACTTGTATTGTAACATTCTCTCATAGACATAATATAAATTCTTTTCATTCTTTCCTCCAATTTTTTGTCTTCTCTTGAAACCATTTGCAAGATGTGTGTGTTTTATTGCTAGCTAGATATTCTATGCAGGTATCTCAGGAAATCTATAGTAAGCAGGTGGGTGATGAACATACTGTTTGGTTCTAAGCATGCCATTTGGCCAAACTTTGTAATTTCCTGTGAACAAAGGCATAACAATAAATCATTTAAAACTTAATGAGAACCAAAGCATATTTCCCCAAGAGGAAAACTAGGTCTATTGAGAAATAAATGTTACCCATTTACTTTGCTAGTCATCTATTCAACGATGAATACAGTTCGATGGTTTTCCAAGCTACCATAATAAACTGATAGGATACTTGTGATAAAACCACAACATTGAATTAATTTGTTATAAGATGGGATTAAATAGAAAAAAGAAAACCTATAAGTTATAACCTAATAACCATCGAAGCATTGTAACAAATTATTAGCTTTGAACCATGGATTCCTTCCGGCTTGAGCATGAAGTGATCTGTAACTGTAAGATAATAATGAATAAACCCTTGACCAAAGAGAAAATAGATCCTTTGGCTCTACATTCAAACCTTTTTGAACTAATGCATTAAACAAGAGATAGAGAAAGGTCTTGGATTCCCATGCAATAATAAAATCTTGATAGTATTGTTAGGTGAGACAAATGGGAGTTTAATGGTGCTAGGCTTGGCCGAGATCTCATCTCTTTTTTCCCTCAACTTTGCATTGATGTCAACCCTGATTAAATGTTGGTTAAACTAGAACTTAAAGTGGTGTTAGTATGGAATAACTAATGTGTGGTTGAGGTATGCATGTGTAGACATAGGTGGCCATTGCATGGAAATCAAACTATCTTTAATTACCTCAAGTCCCTAAGACTCTAAGGCGAGAGACATGCATGGAATCATGATTCATATATGGGTATGTATGAGTTAGGTTAAAGATTTGTTTTCAAGAAAAAATTCTAGGATAGTGGGTGAATCACAAGTCAATATAGAGTTTTATAAGGATAAAAGAATAACATAAATATCATGAGATTTATCCAACTTAAGGAATTATAGTCTAGTCTATGAATAACATTACATGAAAATATAAACGACGAACTAATTCAAAGTGCTATATGATCACATTGTGAATATAATCCAAACTTAATGTGGTAAGTTATAAATACTTCAATTAAAAGGATATCGAACTAATTCAACGTGTTATATGATCACATGGTGAATATAATCCAAACTTAATGTGGTAAGTTATAAATAATTCAATAAAAAGGACAACACTTTTATACCTATGAAGAGAATAAGTCCCATTTGATGGTGAATACCAGTGCAAGCACCTTTGTGCGAGTACCCTATCATGGTAACACCATGCAAATTATACAAAGAGCATTAAATAGACATATGCAACAATAATTTAAACAAAATTACAGAGTTAAAATGCTAATTATAACCATACAAATATATTCTTGTTGATGGAACTTAAAAAAAATTGGGATGGAAAGAGTCATTACAGGTTCTACCAGTTTGACCTATATAAGACTTCCTACAGGAGAAATGAATTTTTTAAATACCTTGGCCAAGCATCGGGTTGGATTTGTCCTAACTATTCTAAAACGTTGCTTAAGGGTTTGACAGGGTTTGAACACAGTTTTTATTTTCTTCTTGGATAAAAGTTTGGCGATATGATATGTAGTGCCCTATATGTAAGGAATAGATAGGAGGGCACAAGGAGGGGTATAGGTTGAGGAGGTTTTTGGTTTAGGATTACTGCAGTAGCAAAAATATCGATTGATTTGAGCTACAAAGTACCCATTTGATATAGGGTTTTGGTTAAATGGGCCTTTTCTTCTACGAGGAATTGTGGGGGAGAAATGTATATGGCATGAGAAATCAAGGTATTCAATATATTTGATTTTTGAGCTAGATGATGATGGGAACTGATATTAAGGTATCTATTCATATGGGTTTTCTTCCTATAGACTTGGTGAGTGAGGGATCCATCAAGAAGATGAGAGACTAGAACATCTAGAAAGGGGATCGAGAGTTTTCCTTTTGGTTTCCATATTGTATTGGATGTGGGGGGGAAGGATATCAAGGTGATTTAAGAAAAAGTTCAGGTTGGCCTGGCCATGGGGCCAGATCACAAACATGTCATGTACAAATCAAAACCAACATTTAGGTTTGATATAGAAAATACTTAAGGATAAATACTCAAATTATTCCATAGATATATTAGCCACTACTGGGGATAAGGAAGACCCCATGGTTGTACCTTCAATTTTTTCATAACAAACCCATTTGAAGGTAAATAAGGTAGAAGAGAGGCATATTTTTACTAGGTTAAGAGTTTTGGGGTCTACCAAATTAGAGATCATGTTCAGGGCTTCTCTGACCATAATTTTGGTGAATAGAGAAACAACATCAAAGATGACCATCAGGTCATCATTATTAAGGTGAAAATGTTTGGTTTTAAAAATGAAGTCCACAGAATATTTAATAAAGGATGGAAGCTTCTCGACAATAAAACGAGCAAGGGAATGGGTTGGGGATCCTATGGAGCTTACTATAGGTCAAAGATGAATATATATTTTTATGTATTTTGGGTTTTCCATAGATCCTTGGGGTTTGGGGGTTATGAGTAATGATATGTTTTTGTATGCTATGGTCTAGGAAAGAAGATTTTATGACTTTGGTGACCATGGAGGTAATGGTATTAATTGGGTTTTTGGGGAGAGTTTTATAAGTGGAGGAATAAATTAGGTCGATAATTTTGGATTCATAATCAACGGAATTCATAATGACAATAGTGTTTCCTTTTTTGAATTTGAGCACAAGGATGTCAGGGTTGTTGTTAAGTGAACAAATAGATTCAAATTGTTCTTTGGCAAGGTTAGGTTTAGGAGGCCTGTAATGACGAAGGATTTGTCCACATTCTTACCTGATTTCTTCAGCTTCATGAGTGATCCAAAAATATCTTTTACATGACTATGGTTGAGTTATTAAGCTTGTGTTGATTAACCAATTAGGAACATTAAAGAAAGAGGAAGAAGATAAGAGAAAATATCACAACCATATAAACATGTAGAAAACTGAAATGAAGCATAAAAAAACAACAAACCATAACACAAATGTGATAACGGAGTTCGACAATCTCGCCTACATCTCCGGACATTGTCTTAGTGGGATTTTCTTATTTCTGTTCGAAGCTTTACAAGTTCATAATGATAGTGCCAAAAGGTTACAAAAATGATATGTTCATATTCTACCTGATCTCATGAACCCATCAAAACTGACGGCATCCAAATCGGATGAACGAGGCTCCCAGAAATGGCCCGCAAAGGTGTGCTCCTCAATAGCTTCCCTGCATAACAATGACCTTTGGCTCAACAATTCAACAACATAAACTTGTTATGAACCACCACTGATATCCCCATGGCCTTAAGAAGGCTTGGTTTATATAGATCTGAATTTGGTAACCATTTCCCAACTTCCTCCCAAGATCTTGCCTCAAAAAGAGCCCAATATCTCTCAATAATGGCCAAAATCTCTCATGTCTGCATAAAAATCCATTAAAATTACTAATACAAAGTGAAAAACCTACTTTATTCCAAAAATATGGTGCAACCCCCTTGATCGCACGCCCATGGTCCTATGGACGCGCCCCATGTGTCCTTGCGTCAGGTGATGGGTTGTTTGGCCCCCTTAGTGATCGACCCTTGGAAAAATTGTAGGCCATGTGGCCTGGTCCCTTTACCTCTGCATGCTCACTATTGGTACAACCCCCTAAGACTCTAGCTCCTTGTTCCATGTGTGGCCCATGTGGCCAGGTCCTCGACACCATGTGCCCACAATAAAAGATCTCAAAGGATTAGCTCGGTGGTTAAGCCCCTGGTCGACTGGCTAGCTCAATTGACTGGGGCTAACCTTGTAACCAACTGCGCTAAGTTGTTAACCAGGATCTGGGTCATATGCACAAAGCTAAAAAACCAGGGGCTATGCCTTATCATATTTTGCGCCAACTGTTTATAACCGTGGTCTTGTGGACGGGTTCTATGCCACGTGCTAGGGGCTAGGGGCTAGGCCCCAGCTTAGTTTTCTTCCATTTCATACTACACATCACTTTAAAACAAAGTGGAAATGATATGTGTTAATAACCGTGGTGTGGGCGGCCTGGCTAGCCTGACCCCTGCGAAGGCGTAGCCTAGTGGTGAGGTCTCAGGGTCGAATCCCATAACTCATTAAAATTTTGCAATAAACCACAAACCAGTAATAGGGTGCCACGTGTAACTATACCTTACACCAGCTAGCTGCTAAATATCAATATACCATTCATCCTTCTCTGCCACATGTACCAACCATGTCAACACTTGCCACATATCTACTGTTCATTAGTCTAGTTGTTTGCCCTATCACCGACCACTACCACGTGTCATACCTTCCATGTCACTGTCACGTGTCATACATACCACACCATTTACACATTTCATATGGATTTTAAGGGTCTGCCACGTCATCCATGCTAAGTGTCACCACTACGGGGGTGACATGTGTCACTCGTTGATTGGTCCCCTGTACCTGTCCACGTCACCTGTTCGTATGCCTAGTCACCCTGCCACATGTCACCTCAAGAAGCTGCCACATCAAAAATAAATGTGCTTTCCACGTCATTTGTACAGTCGTACAACCTATAGAGTCAGTTGCCACGTGGCACTATACGGACTGTACAATCAACATTTTTTACCTGTTTGAAAAAATGAACAGATCTCCATAACTTGAGAATACAATGTCCGTTTGAGCCCGTTCAAGTTGCGTTGGGTTCATATCGACTAGGCCTACATATATGTCTGTTTTGAAGCCAGTTTGAGAAATTTTAGTTTTAGGCCTTTCTAAGCCCCATCAAGCTCCTGGATTCAAATCTGGATCAATGAACTAGAAGGTTTGGTGTAATGGATTCAATGGAGAAAGTAATGTCCTTCATAGGGATACACATGGGGGAAAGGGAAAAATTAAACCCTTTTTCTAGAAGTTGGAGGGTGCGTGGGTCCAAGGAAATGGAAGATAAATTTATAACCATATTGGGCCTAAAAAGAGGTGAGGGATAAGAGATAATGATATGTTTAGAGGTCACTTAGTCTTCTGAAGAAGGAAAATCAAGGGAGAGAGAATTATAAAACTTAAAGGGAGAATGTTGCACTTTTTTTAGGTGAAGCTAATTAGGGTTAGGGTTATTTTCATTTCACTGTGATGGATTGGAAGGCTCACATAATGGTGAAAGACTGGAATAATTATATGTTGAGTGATTATCGAGGGTGATAGAGGATATAGAATTCCTAGATAAGGTGGGGAGATCAAGCTCATGGTCCAATTTTATGTCGCTGGTTTTGATTGGTAGATGACACATTTGTCATCTAGCCTCATGGCCAGGACAACCTGAACTTGTTCTTCAATCAAATTAATAGCCTTTCCCCCCACATCCAATTCACTATGGAAACAAAAAAAGAAAACTCTCTCCCCTTTCTATATGTTCTCATCTCTCATCTTCTTGATGCCTCCCTCACTCACCAAGTCCAAAGGAAGAAAAATCACATGGATAGATACCTTAATTCCAGTTCCCATCATCATCTAGATCAAAAATCCGTTGTCTTGAATACCTTGATTACTCATGACATCTACATTTCTCACCCCCAATTCCCCGCAGAAGAAAAGGTCCATTTAACCAAAACCATTCTATAAAATGGGTACTCTATCTCTCAAATCAATCGAGATTTCTTCTCCACCAAAAATTCTAAACCAAAAACCTCCTCAACCTCTACCCCTCCTCATGCTCTCCTATCTCTTCCTTACATCTAGGGCACCACATATCATATCACCAAACTTCTAGCCAAGAAGAACATAAAAAATGTGTTCAAACCCTACCAAACCCTTAAGCAATATTTTAGAACAACTTAAGAACAATTCGACCTGATGCTTGGCTAAGGTGTTTACAAAATTCCATGCTCCCATGGGAAGTATTACATAGGTCAAACTGGTAGAAAATTTAATGCCAGGATTAAAGAGCATATAGCTGATACAACCCATAACTAAATATCTAAATCAACTATGGAAAAAAACTCTTCCACATCCAAGCATATTAGTTTCTTTGACCAAAAAAGAATTTCATCCTCTTCTCCTCATTATTCCTAACATCTCATTCGGGAAGCCCTTGAAATCGAGAAACATTCTAATAACTATAATCGTGAATGTGGATACAATCATAGCCAATCCTTGAAGCCCACCATTCATCACCTTGATAAATAGGCTTCATCCCATTTTTGACATTCATGCTGATCCACCGATCTTCCTCACATCCATCTCCTTCCTCCACGTCTTCTTCACTTCAATTTCCACTTTACACATTGGTTTCATAGGTTAACCTACTTGGGTTATCCAAATTATATTTTGTCTTAATCCCTATTTAGCTCACAATTTTTTTTTCATAATCTCACCCCCCTTATTTAATGATTTCCTTTAATCTTACCATCATCCCTCCATCAAATTTTCATCTCTTTAATCATCATTCTTTTCAATATCAACACCATCATATTTTTCTCTACCTTCCCCTCAAAAACATAATTATTTAATGATTTTCTAATATGATAAGTTTTAAATTTTACCATTTACTAACTTTTTAAATAATTTCTTCCTATATATTATTGTTATTATTTTATCCATAAACAATTTCTCTCTATCTTTACCTTAACTTTTAAATCTCTAATTTTAATTCTTTTATTTCTTTTTTCATTCTACCCATTAGCTTTTACCTCCTATTTGAGTATCCCTCATAACCCTAATATCAAATACCACCTCTTTTAATTTATTATTTCATTACTTTGACCATTTCAATCCATTGTTTTTTTATATTAAGTGGACTACCTCTATAAATTAAATTAATTTATTATTTTAATATTTTCCTTTTCATATCCAACAACGACTACCAACATTATTTTCCTATCACAATAACTTCTTATGTCCCTCATGATGAGTGGCGTGTGCACTCAAAATTTTGGATGTTTAAACTACTCACATAGTTTTATCCAACAAAATTTCTTTTAATATTAATATATTTTTAAATGTCACTTTTCAACTCCATATTAACTATTGAAGAAATTACACATTTCCCTCATACTAACAAATAAACAGAATTTATTAATGAGATAATTTTTTTTTTCCAATTACTTTATATCCCTTTTTATATAAAATTGATATAAAATTCAAAATATTTTTTTATGCACTAAAATTCTTTTTATGCACTAAGGGTTATTTTTGTGCACCTTTCAATACAATAAACAACTCCAATTTAAATTGAAGACGATAAATTTTAATGAAAAAACTACCTCAATTCTCAATTCTAACACTAGTTTGTTATAAAACCTAGTTTAATTTCACCAAAGTAAAAGTCAAAATATAAATTAATGAAATCCCATAAATTAACGAAATTGCTATAAAATGTTCAAGGCATTTCTATATAATATTAAAATTAAATTTAAGAGACACTCATTACTTTACTTTTTAATATTATCATTAAATTAAATTAATAACAATTTTTAAAACAAATAAAAAAGTGCTAAAATCATTGAAAGAACACCAATAACATAAAATCCACTTTCACTTGATTCCCATCGAAAAGAAGATAAACTACTCAACATTGTCCTTGAGAAGTGTTCTACCTTTATTTACTCAACGTTGTCCTTGAGAAGTGTTCTACCTTTATTTACTCAACGTTGTCCTTGAGCAATGTTCTACCTTTATTTACTCAACGTTGTCCTTGAGAAGTGTTCTTATCTTGGTAAGACAATAATGTGAGGAAATTTCTAGTTCACCCACTTTTTACTTTAAAGGACAAGGACATGGACAATCATTTGCTAATGATTGTTTGTGAGAAAATCATACATAAATTATTTTTCTTTTGCATTAATATATTGCATCAACTAAGAGCATTGGATCATGTTGTGTATTGTGTTCTTATTTGATGGTTTTAAACACAAATCAATTGGTGTATTGATCTTTGATCCATTTGTGTGGGAGGTAATATTGACTTGTTCATCTTACTTGGATAACCCTATTTATTAAACATCGAACATGGCATCACGGTATCAGAGTCCCAATGAAGACCCACTCTTGTTGTTGATTGAGATCCTAAACCTCTAACATTCCATGCATTAGAGGACTTCTAGATTTTGCTAATTATGAGCATTTCTAGGCTAAAAGAACCATTTGAGCGTATCTCAAGTGTTATTTTTAGTTGTAAACTCTTTTAGTTTCACCTAAAAAGTTTTTCATTCACCCAAGTCATATTCATTTTTACGTCGAAAGGTGTACACCTATTGACAATGAGCACAATTAATCACCTTTTAATCTAAAATTCTAATCTTATGGCTAACCATTGAAGATGCTGGCATATTCTTAGTCGTCCTCCCAAATCAATGAATGTGATTTCCTCTTCATAACTTCCTTATATTTTTGAATGCATCCATTAACCTGTTTACCTTTTAACATTTACCTAATCATATTAAGAAACTAATGTAGCACTAAATGATTTCCACGTTTAAATGATTAAACTTTGGATTTAGCACGCTGGCTGGCTGTAAACGCTCATTTTCTAGTTGTGCATTTCATTTTCTGCCTGTGCGTTTCATTTTCTGTCCGCGTTTCAACATTCATTAGCCACGGTTTTGAGTGGCTGTGCTAGTAATATGATCAAAAGGTATACAATTTCATTATGATTTCTAAAATCTCTTTGATTATGTCTTAACATTTCATTCTGTATTTTTTAATTTTATTTCCAGTTTCCTTGCTTTATAGTCGATGTATTCTCTTTATCTAGTGCCTTGTGTGATTTCAACAAGTTGGAAACAAAGAAGAAAGCATTTTTATTTCTTATGTATGATCTTTTCCCCCACACTTTCATTGATCTTAGAGCTCTTGGGACTATTCAAATTGTTTTTATAGTCTTGGATCAAAATCACCCAAACTCTCTACATGTATGTTAATTTTTGTTTTGATAAGTACAATGGAGAAACATGGGACATAACTAATCTAAGAATTATATCAATAACACCCATTATGAGAGGAAATCACAAACAAATCTCATTTTCTATGTCTTGGGCCTCACTATACATAAATCACATGGATTGACTTTAGAAAGCTAATACTTGATAATGGTAATGTGAATAGATGGTCCAGGAAGATCCAGGAATGGTCACAGAGGCCCAAAAAGATCCAGAACATCCATAGAGGTTCATAATGGCTCATAATTTATCAAAATTCAATTATTCTCAAAAATTCCATCAATGTGTAGCACTTGACATTATATTTTCAACAATGCAAATTTTTCCTCAAACAGAATTCGTATGAAAACATTATGAGTGGTCAAAGTTTGGGTCAAACCGTCAAAGATCAAAGGAAAAGTAAAATAAGTGACACATGTCACGACTACAAGGGTGAAACATGACACATATTTATTGGAAAGTGACTGACCAAGGTACAACACAAGTAGATCAATCACTGGTTGACAAGTGGTCCAAATTTTGAATAACATGTGGCAATGGAGAGCCAATGGGAGGTTGCCACGAGTCCAAATTTTGAATAACATGTGGAAATGGAGAGCCAATGGGAGGTTGCCACGTGGCAACCTCCCATTGGCCAATATTAATTAATATGTATTAAGATTTATGAAGTCGATTGATATTGAACCCACGACCTCCATAACTTCCATAAGCCTTAACATAGCCCCCACTACCAACATGCCACATCATAGTTCTTAACCTATATGCGACAAACAATATATATAAATTAATGTAAAGGTTCATTTGGAAGGATTAATGTAAAGGTTCATTTGGAAGGCTAAAGGACCAAGGGCCTAATCCCTTGACCCTTATCCCTTAGTCTATGGCCATACCATATAATTGTTCCACTAAAACATAGGGCTATCAACAAATTTTGTGCGAGAGTTATAACCATATGTATCGAACTATGGAATATGTGGGCCATATATTATATTATGTATGTTATTTATAACCTATATTATATTAAAATAAAAAAGTGCACGAATATATGGTAGTTAGTGGGGCTTGAACCCACAACTTACCATATACATATATATTGTTTAACCAACGCACCAAAGTGTGGATTTGTTTAAATAACCCAACTAATTTGTATTTATTGTCGACCTTAAATTTAAAGATTTAATTAGGGGCACGACCTATTTAATGGTGCATGACCCAAGGCTATGGACATAATTAATTAATGTTGAGTGGACTCATAATTCATGCCCAAGGGTACACAAGTTTTGACGTTACACCGTAAAGTGTGTTGAGGGGTACGTTGACGGAATTTCAAGTATTTTATATCAATTTTGCATGATTTTTCACCAGGAATTCAACGATGCACTATGTTTATGCATTTGAAAAGCATGTAAAAAGGTTATTTCAAGTTCAATTATTTTCAAGTTATTTATTATTAAAGTATATTTGGTTAGATAAGTTCTTCACATGTAATTTGAAAAATAGTCAAGCGATCATTTTATTTCGAAGATCACGTAGATG
>JZKD02S1411527.1:350814-362915 GCA_000966675.3 Picea glauca
ATATGATCACTTTTACCACTTTTAACCATAATATATAAACTTAAAACTTATTAGTAGTATATCATCAATGTGTCACCTATGATTGCATTCAATAAATCATGAGAATATAAACATAATAAGAATCAAATCAACATCATCACATCAAATACATTGTACACCATAATTTACGTGGAAACCCAAATGGGATAAAACCACAAAATGATTTCTTATAAATATCAAAGAATACATTCATTGGAAGCACCAAATTATCAATTCTCCAACTACAATTGGAACGAGGCTATGACCCCCTATTTACAGGATTCAACCTTAAGGAATCTACAATTCCATGAATTCTCTGGTTCCAACCAGAAGGAGGCTACAAGCCCCTAATTCTCAGGCCCCAACTCCCTGAGTTCTCTGACACCAATCAAAAGGAGGCTACAACCCCCTTTCCTTTCCCTGTCCCGTTTCCATGAAGTATAAGTATAGACCAATTTTCACTACCACAATCATTGCCACTGTCACTGTCACTATCACTTTCATTGTCATTGTCACTGCCACATCAACTTGTAACATGCAACCTGTCATTGTAACAATTTAATCTCACATGGATCATATACCAAGGACACCTCTTAACTAGATCTCCAACATCACCAACACATGCTTCTACCAAGAATGTACCAAAATCACTAACATACCATTACAATATATGTGTCTAAACCATGTACCAAAAGATGTACAAACCATCAACCTATACCATACCAAGAATCAACTATGTACCACAACCTATACCACAACAAGGGCATCAACCATGCACCAACACCTGTACCAGAACAAGTGCATGTACCATGCACCAACACATGTACCATGCACCTCAACCATCAACCATGTATGTCAAAACCATACCAACTGTGAATTGCGTACCATACTATGTACATCAACGATGTACATCAAAACCTATACCATACCATGTACCAATAATGTATCTCAACCATATACCATATCATTATCAATCATGCATCAATATTGTACCATATCATCAGCCATGTACCATGAAATGTGAATCTAACAATGAACCATAACATCCATATACCAAGTACCAAGAATATGTATCAAGCATGTATCAATATGACCTCAATCATATGAAACCATGTACCATGTATCACAAGGCCCTCCAAGACATCCTTTAAGCATGTGCCATACCATCCAAGATGCAAGCTTCAACAAAATACATAAAAAAACATACCTTTACTCATGAAGAAGACCTGAAGCATATCATCACCCCAATAGACCAACCTCTACAAATCATCTTCAACAAATAGGATATGGAATCTTCTTCAAGGGATTTTCACTGATTCGTGACTTTTACTTGACACAACTCGCGGATTTTGACGCCCTTCTTGCTGCAACTGTCAGATGTCAATGCCCTTCGTGATGAAACTCATGGATATTTGCGCCCTTCTTGCTGCAACTTCAGATGTCCATTCCATTCTTGATGCAATTCACGAATGTCCACGCCGTTCTTGCTAAAATAGTGTATTTCCATGCTCTTCTTGTCACAACTATGAAACTTTCACCTTCATAACTTTAAACTTAACGTCAGATTCACTAACAAACCAAAATTTTACACTATAACATTCTCACAAGATATATATTCAATGTAAGTGTGTGTACTTATGAGAGACTCCTTGAGGTGTATTTATACTTTTTCTAGATAACCTCTTTCCTTACTCTTAGGGATTCTTGAATTTCTTTTTACAACCACTTTACCCTTTCATTAATTGACTTGTAACCGATTAGGGGATTCTTAACCATTCTTCTAGGCTTCCAACTTCATGAGGGAGTATCTCACTAACCGTGATGAATCATGTGGTGTATTCCCTATCACCAGAAATGAAAAAACATGGAGTATCCATATATAAGTGTATTATCTTCATTTACATTGTCCTCCATGTCCTTATTCCTCAAACAACTTCAGGTATCATGACCACATCTCCAGGGTTTCATGTATACTTCATCAAATACACCCATCACATTTGATGACATCAACCACTCTTGTTGACATAAATGAAAACTATCTCACCATCAATATCAACAATATATCTAGGGATTCTGGACTTCTCCAAAGGTTGACATTAATTTCCAAGGGTTGACATAAATGACAACCAACTTTCTAAACCAACTGTCCAACAATTCCATGGGTGTAGTCTTGATGAAATGAGGTAAAACTATATGTTATCATTCTAATACTTTCACTCAAGTTGTGATTAACTACCCAACATATGATAAGAAATTGTATGCATTGGTACAAAGTGTAAATAAATGGAAGAATTACATAATGGGAAAGGAGATGATAATTCATACAAATCATTAGCCATTATAGTATTTGCAGTTAGAGACCAAGCTATAATCGTCATGACACTTCAGGTGGATGGGTTTTCAACATTAGTTTCATCTGATAATCAAGTATAATAAGGGTATTCATAATAAGTTTGTAGATATGTTATTGTTGATTCTTGAATCCATCAAGACTGAAATGACAACCTCATGAGGACATTAGTCCCCCTTCATTTTTAGAGAGGTGGTTCTCCTCTTTGGCTAAAAGATATATCTTTGAATATCTTGGAGTAGGGAGAGTGCTAGACAGTAAACCCTAAATCTTTATTTCTTGGATTTAAATGAAAAATGGTTCTTCAATAATCCCATATGATCTTTATGTGCATAAAAAGTCTTTTTACAATAATAAAATATTGAAGGAGGGCGTCAACATCAGAATTAAATTGGGATCAAAATCACACACAATATTCTTAATCATATTTAAATACATCCATGTCTTCTTCATGAAAATTAGGGGAGAATAATTTGATCATCTCAAATAATTTTAAAAGAGTATCGCTATCAATATCAAAAGAGAATTTGATAGGTCAATCTCAAATATCTCATACTTAAAACTCAAAGTTACAATATAGAACCAAGATCAACCTCGAAGCAATTCTTTGTGGAGTTTTATTCATGAAATATGTTCTTCATTACAAAAGATTTGACAACTACGTATCTGCCCTCAAATACTCCATGATCATATAATAAAATATCTTAGAAGAATATAAGAACAACACTCAACAACTCAAACTTGTTTCCAACTCTGAGTTTCAAGTATAAAGCTATGAGAAGTGTTGTAGAATAATAGAAAGAATGGAGAAGATGGAGATTTCTTTCTTTTGATAAGAAGCTTGATTGTGTATCCATGGTTTTACCTTCTTCTTCCTTTGATCATCTTCCCTTCCCTTCTCACAATACTGATTCTTGGACCTTTTGATGAAGCCTCTCTTCTCCTTTTAAGAAGAGGTTTTCTAACTACTTGAGTAGTTAGGGTTTCTCCCTTTCTTGAAATTCCCGTACACGTTTTTTCTTGGAACATTCCATTTAATTAATTCCTTATTAATTACTAATTTATGAACTCACATCATTAACATAAGTATATTTAAAATGGTTCCCTTTCACTTTTTAATAAAATTTTTTAATTAAACTTTTACTTTTAAAATTTAATTAATTTTTCATTAAAATAGGACGACTGTAATTTAATTTTATGGAAGTGATTTTTTTTTTTTATCCATGTAAACCACTTCATATGTTCTCTTAATTATCTCATATTTTCAATGATATAAATTTTCCCAAATCCATCACCCAGATCTCAAGATATGAGCTCGTGAAGTTGAGTTGTCACACAGACCCATTAAAAATGTAGCTGACTGATATTTTAATTTTTGAGAAAAATGTATCAACTTTCAACATTTTAAAACTATACCAAGTTACATATTCTACGATGAAATATATTTCCAACGGTATAAACATTTCACAATTATGATACCCAGATCTCAAGTTATGGCCTAGGCAAGATCAATGCTCAACCATCATTGATCAAAATTGATGGGAAAATCTCAACCCTTGGATTGATTTTCACGCTTCCTTCATAAAATTCAAATTTTTGGTTTGCAATTCTATCCCAAATGAATTGGGATATTATATTATTCATGATATATAACACCAAGTGTTTCATACACTTATCAAGAAACACAAGAATAATATTATGGAGAATAAGTGGTTTGACCTCCTTAGAAAATTGTTGAATAAAATAATAGTTTTTGAATCTTGTCGCCGTCCACCTCATGCCTAGTCACCATGACGAGTCATCCAATAATATTTCTCCACATGTCAAAAATTTATTTGATGTCACATCATTCAATCAGATCATGTCATATGTCCCTCTTTTATGTTTCCATCTGCAATGCTCTTATTGGATGCCATGTGTCATTCCTCCATAGCTCACCAAATAGTACTATGCCATGTGGAAAATTATTATTGGTTCACATTTTAAAGTTTAAAACTTCAAAAATAGGTTAAGTATGGGAATGTAGTTGATATTTTAGATGAGGGGAAGGGGAGATATGTAGGTGGCGTAAATTAAGCAGGTGAGTTTGTTGTCTGTGGGAGCGGGTTGATAAGTTAGGGAGTGAGGTGAATAAGGGAGTGAGGGTGGTCAGTGTCCGAGAATATGACAAGTATTTTGAGTAGTTAGGGGGAAAGGGGATAAATGTATATGACGAAAGTGAGGGAGGAGAAATGTAGGTAGTGGGAGCGAGGGTGAGGAAGGTGAGGGGGAAGGGTAAAGGAGTGTGGTGGGTGTCCTCCCTTGCCATAGATTGAAATATGGATAATTATGGGAGGATAAGGGATAAGTGAGTGGAGAGGGTGGAGAGATAAGTTGAAGGGTAGTAGTGGATAAAGGGGTGGGATAAATTTGTAGGTGGCATAGGTCGAAGGGTGATGTGTATACAACAGGTTAGCAGACCAGGGAGTGTAAGGAGGTGAGGGGATGCATGAGCCCGCCAACTTGTGAACTCGATGGGGATATGAGAGAGGAGTCCGAAAAATACTAAGTGTTGAGACTAGTTGAACATATGGGAGAAGTAGTAGGATTAGAGTGGAAAAGAGAAAAAGTTTAAGTGTTGAGATAGATGGAGATGAAAGTGATGAGAATACTTAGCCAAAATTCGAAAAACGAGAGGAGAACATGATGCTTAGAAAGATTATTCAAAATCGGACCTCTTAAAAAGATCTTGAGTAACTTAGCCATATAGAAACATATTTTTAATACGAAAAATACATGGTGAAGCTGAGACTCAGAGTTGTAGAATGAACTTATAAAAGTCCAAAAAATGTCATTTTTTGATATCGATATTTTTATGGATCCAAGAGTGGGAAAATATAGGTGACCAAATTTTGGTCAACAATTATCAAGACCAATAACTAATGCATTTACAATACTCAGTTATAATCCTTTAGCACATAAAATTTATTCAGAGCATTATGCCAGGGATGGTGATTTTAAAGAAACATATGACGTGTTAACTCACGACAATCAACAATCAGATTATTACATCCATGAGAATTTTCTATATCATATTGGAAAAATATGTATACCAAGAGATGAAAGAATAAATATAATCAATAAGCTCATATATTTCTCATATTTTGTCATTTCAGGGTTGGTAAGGCAATTACACAATTGCATAGGTATTGTTATTGGCCTCATATGAACGATATAGTTTTTGAGTATATCAAAGGGTGTGTCATGTGTTCTACAAGTGAGCCTAGAAACCAAAACCTAGGGTCATATACACCACTTCCGGTACCTTCACATCCATGGGAAAGTATCTCCATGGAATTCATAGGGGGTTTGTCGATTCCTAGGATAGGTCATGATTAACTATCTGTAGTTGTGGATGGATTTATCCATATGTGTATTCCAATGCCATGTAAGAAACATGTCACAACTAAACATACAACACATATGTTCTTTGCTAATGTATGAGTTCATTTTGGACTTCCTACATCTATAATATTAGATCAAGTCTCTCTCTTTTTGGGAAAGTTTTGAGCTCATTTATGGGAGCTAATGGACACTAAGTTGAAGAAGATCATGGATTTTCATTCGCGGACAGATGAACAAATAAAGGTGGTGAATAGAACAATGGTACTTCTACTTCAATGATACTGTAGTAAGCATCATAAATTATGGGGTGAAGAGTTTCCTTATATATAGCATGCCCATAATAATGCCACACATTCTTCTACTCAGAATACTCCTTTTGAAGTGTGTTTGGGATACTTTCCTAAATCACCTGGGTAAAATCATGAATCTGAGTGTTTATTTTCCTTGTTTTTTCAGAAAATAAAATATATTTTCTTATGCTTTTCAACTTATGGTAAACAAAAGTAATTTTTTTATTTATAATTTCACTTTACAGTGAAAACAAAACATGTTATGAATTTTACTAGATTTCTATTGATTATTTTTTGAAATTTTTTTATTGACATTTGATATGTCATTTTAGTGATTGTTTGACAATATGTTCCTTAAAAATGAAGGCACTCATAATGAGTTATGTTTGTTGACACCAATTTAATCATTATTAAAAAATTTGTTATGAAAAATAAAATATGATGCAATAATCTAAATAGTCTCTATTGAAGTATGACTACAATTTTTAAGACAACATATGAATATTATAATTACTACAATATTTTGAATTTGACCAATTTGAAAAAGTTGTATATTTTAGGCACATTTAGATTGACACCATTTATTTGTCTTAAATTTTATTTAAAAGTAAAATCTAAAAGTACCATTTTGGAGAGGCCAATGAAAGGTTCGATTATATGAATTTTCCATAATTTTTTATTGTGTATGATTGTAGATATTTATTTTACATTTTACTGAATAATTATGTCATCTAAAGCCTGTAGGGGTGTAGAACGATTGGAAAGTGCCGTGTAAATGGAAGAAACTATGTAAAATGAGGTCTCAAGGTCGATTCTCACCCCGATTTACCCGGAGGGCGTGCTTGCGGGCGGTGCGTTTCTCCCTAGGGGTTATAAGGCAGCCGGTAGGATTTGACCCCGTGTCACGCGAGTACGATACTGCCGTTGTTACCGATTCCCCTAGTTACAAAAAAAAAATTATGTCATCTAAAAATAATATGTAGACATGTTTTTATAGAATTGACTAAAATTACTACAACACAATTAAATTGAATACAAATTGTATCAAAAGAAAATAGATTCAATTCTAAAAATGTTGTTTCTAGTTCCGAAACCAGACTCACATTATTTTAAGTAGTCTTCTCCTCCCCAAATTAGAGTAAGCTAAAGTGAACACATACTTTTCTTAAAAGTGCCATAGTTACAGGTTTTAACACAAAGTTAGTATTTTTTGGCTGAAAGTTAGTTTTAACGGAAAATTGTAATTAGATTTAAAAATTGTGTTATATTTTTCAACTGTTCTATTAGATTTAAATTTTGTTCAAAAAATAATTTGGCCAAAAACTATTTCAGTCAAAAATTTCAAGAGTTCGGCCGAAAACATGCCATTAGCAATTTTCGTGGCCCGATTCTCACAAAAGTGTTACCAAATTCATGATTTTACCCACCTATGGAATTTGTTTTCGGATAAGAAGGTAAAGAATATAGACAAGATGATATAAATAAAGATAAAAGGTTCATTCAAAAGATTCAATAGGTACATCAAGAAGTACATGAAGAATTGGAGAAGAGCCAAGCCAAGTATAAGGCAAGGCATGGAAAACATGAAGTTTATCATCACTTTGAAGTTGGTGATCAAGTATGGTTACATATCATCAAAGATAGAATGGAAGGTGAAGCTAAAAAGATAAGTCCAATATGATATGGTCCATTCAATATCTCATAGAAGATTGGTACTAATGAATTTCATTTAGATCTACCATCCTACATGCAAATGTATTTGGTGGTAAGTGTTGAGAATTTGAAGCGTTATGAACCTCCTATGATTATGGATGAATATGGAAGTATTCTAGTTCCAACAATTGATGATTTTGCTCCATAATATTTGGATGAGCTACAAGAAGATGTCATTCTCGACAGAAGGATAAAAAATTCACATCGAGGTGATCAAAAGGATGGAGATCAAAAGGGTGAGGTAACTCTACCCTCATTTATTTGCTAAGTAATCGACACTTTTGGTGGTCCAAAATTCCTCCAATGGGGAGGAATGATCTAGGAAGATATGGGAATGCTCAAAGAGGTATAGAAACATTTATAACATCCATAGAGGTCCAGAATTGTTCGTAATTGCTCAAAATTCAAATTCTTCAAATCATACCAAAATTTACATCAATGCATATATGTCTACGATATCTTTCCAACGATGCAAATTTCTCCTCAAACAAACTTCGTATGAAAAAGTTATGAGTGGTCAAAGTTCAGTTCAAACAATCAAAGGTTAAAGGTAAAGTAAAAGAGGTGACAAGTGTTACCACTATAAGGGTGGAACTGACACATAGTTATTGGCAGCTGATTGGAAAAGGTACAACTCAAGTGGATCAATCACTCATTGACAATTGGTCCAATTGTTGAATGACATGTGGAATTGGAGAGCCAATGAGAGGCCACCACATGGAAACCTTTCATTGGGAAATATTGGTTAATATGTATTAAAATTTATGGAGTTGACGAGGATCGAACCCACGACCTCCATAACTTCCATAAGCCTTAACATAGCCCCCTCTACCAACATGCCACATGATGCAGTAGCATTGCTCCACCTCAGTAATGTGCCAACATTCCATCACATCAACGGGCATTGAAGAGAGGGAGAGGCACCAAACCTCCCATTTTTAAATTTAAAATATAATACTATACGGATTTTGTGTTGTAAGGATGTAAGTGTAACGACCCTAATTAGATAAATGATTAAATAATACAAAGTAAAATTAATTAAAGAAAATAATTGTGGTTAACTAATTAATAACTTAACTACAGATCACATTTAATGACCTGAGAAATAGATTTAAGAGATCAATGAAAAATGTTATAAAAATGGTTGCGTATGTAGAGAGGGAGCTATGAATCCCGAGAAGATAAAACATTGAAGGGGGATGAAGGACGGAGGATGGAGGGTGGTTGGATTAGTAACTGCATCAGTCGGCGAAGGAGGAATAAGGGAAGGGAAAAGGTTGACGGGAGGATCATTCGACGGAGGATGGATTTTTCTGAGGACTATGACATTTGCTGTGAGCAGGGAGTTTTCGGTTTGTGACTTTTGATCAGTGAGGCACCGAGTTGTTGGAGGTTTTGGGAATGGGGGCCAGGATATTCGTAGATATCTTGGAGCTAGGTAGTTTTCCTAGTTGGCAGGGAGGACAGTATTTTTGGGCAGTTATTTTCTTGTTTGTGGCAGGATTGATCTGTGTATCAGGTAGTAGGAAGGCAGCATCAAGGCAAAGAGGCAATAGAAATTAGCATCAGAACCAGGTACTTTGTCAAGTTATGTATTTATTTCATTCTTCCATTAAATCAGTATTTATTGATAAATCTAAGTTACTGAGGTTGCTGTTGTAAAAATCAATATTATGCTATAAAGTTATTGTTTTAGTTTACAAAATAAATGGCTTAGGTAACTTAAATGATGTTTAGAATTTTACGGTTGTTACATATGGTATCAGAGCGTCTTAGTTCGAAATCTGGGCCTAAGGGAAAAAACCCCGAGTGTTAACTCCAACCACGCTTAAAATACAAATAAAACACGTTTAGTTTGACCCAACATAACCGATACAGTATCTGAAAATATACAGAAGGTAGCACCCTTACATTACCCAAGCAAATAATCTCATATATTACAAGCAAAAACTTTAGGCAATACCCTTTAACTGGATCATAAATGGATAATACAGTCTTAGTCTGAATATCTGAAGGAACGCCCTTTAAAATAAGTGGCAGCAAACCAGATAGTTTGAGGGATCACTTCCCACAAAATGGCTACCCTTAAAGCAACTTGATAAGGCTATTAAGCATGAAACGAGAGTTGATAATTTAATTTTATTTGAGCAATACTTGTTAATGAAGTTTCGGGTAAGATAGACACCTGAAATCGATGAAAATGTCAAAGGGAAGCTTCTATTGAAGGCTTGAAGTTGGAAAATTTAATGACTGGACGAGTTATACTATATAAAATGCAAAAAGGACATTTGCAAGACCTTGAAAAGGCCTACTTCATCTCGAACTTACCTAAAGGAGGAACTGCGAATGTGTAGCAGGAAAAAGGAAAAATTTTGAAGACTAGTATTGCGCAGGAAGTGTGAAAACTACTTGCCTATATTAGCCTCAGGAAAATTTTAAATAATGAAGAATCTCAGGAACAATAGGCCAATATAAATTTTAACCTTCCCAAGAAAGCAACTTTAACACCGCGTAATGTTTCATGCAACTAATCATTATCCCAAAGGAGAGCCGTCTATTACGCAGGAGAACGGATCTGAGCCGTCAGATCTCAGGAAAAATCCCGTCAGCTGTTAGATCTCCAGAAGTTGCGTAGGGTTTAAGTCCTAGTGTGTAGAGGAGGATTCCCGGAAGAGTCATCGGGATATCAGGTATTGGGATTTTACCCATCGGGAATTTCAGGGGTGTATAACCGTTGCATCGAAGGATCACGATACGTGATTTCCCGATACAATCAGAGCCATCCATCTGTGGGAAAGGTGGCAACCATCAAGAACCATCGGCGTTTGACCGCATCGACATATCGGGAATCGACGTATTGGTGATTTTGTGGACATGAAATCTCTGCATTTTGAAATCGCGAAGTCCGGAACCCCGAAGAGTGGGGCCAGCGGACCACACATCAGAGAGGGAGGATAGTGCCAGCGAGAGGGGCCAGCTGTCAGCCAACCAGAGTAACGGGAAATCGGGAATTCCGAAGACATAGGCACATTGGTATCGCAAACCCCGAAACAACGAGGGGTGATCAGGACCATCCATTCCTGGGACGTGTGGCAGTGATCGGAGCCATCGGGAAAGGTCGCAACAGTAGGTCTCCATCAAGTCATCGCGAATTGGGAAATCGCAGGTCCTGTGGACGAATGAACCTTGCAGTTCGGAACCGCGAAACCCAATTTTCCGAAAAGTAGAAAGCTTCGTAGTGGAAGCCAACTATCATCGAGTATTGGGATATCGAGAGTCCCGGAAAACATAGCAACAAGAGTTGCGAAATCGCGAAACACGATTTCCCGATGAGCCAAGGGAAAATGGGGCCCATGGAAGAGTCAACAGTGGACAAGTGACAGTTTGCATCGCAGATTGGGATATCGGGAGTTTCGTGGACAAGGTGTCCATACACGACGAAATCGTGAACCCTGAAAGCTCGACGTAATTAGCTTAACCCTTAACCCTTCATTAAAAGAATTAATTAATGACTGTTTAATTAAGACTTAATCACATCGCGAAATCGGAGATCGGGGTTTCGTGATTCAAGTTACACCGATTCTTTGTTATGAAATCTCGAATCCCAATTTCATTAACAGTTAACTCGCAAAAGTAAAAGTTATAACGCACTTTAAATAAAAATTTAAGGGGGCGTTGGAGATTTTATATTTTCGTAAAATTTTAACCATTCGTTGGCCAAGGGTAAACGCTAAAAGGCATCGCGAAATTTGAAGTGAATAAATTCTTGCTCGAGGAGGACCGAAACCCCGATGGGGATCCATAAGGCAACGATCACATAGGAATAGGTCGCATGGACCTCAGCCGAGACAAAAAGAGGCAAATGCCCAAGGAAGAGGCGCATCGGAAAATCGAGATATCGAGAATTTCGTAGACATGGGGTTCATGCAATTCAATATTGTGATATCCGAAACTCCGATAAGGGACAAGGCTATGGCCTTGTGGTATAATGGTCATATGGACCAAGAGCTTAGCCCGAAGGGATAACGCACAAGTAGCGCATAGGCATATCGGTAATCGGGAGTCTGTGAGGACAGAGGTTCGTGACAGCGAAAGTCGCGAAACCCCAAATCCCGATAGGGAATAGGACTACGGTCACATAGGACAGGGTCACATGGGCCAAATCATAGCTAAGGGAGGGATAAAGCTAGAAGGGAGCATATCGGGGATCAGAGAATCGCGATTCCTAAGGACTTGTGAGGTTCGACAATTGGAACCCCGAAACTCCAATGAAGGATAGGTCCGGGGTCACATGGAACGACGATCATATGAGAGGGATGTCTAGCCTATATGGCTAGCACATTAAG
>JZKD02S1411527.1:433862-458560 GCA_000966675.3 Picea glauca
CTTCCATACTTGTGAGAGAATGAAGCCTGGGAGAAGTTGCCAAATACAGTTTAGAAGGGGAGATTGGAACACTTGGTCTCTCTAGTTCATGATTGTGTCGATGATGTTGTCTCTTTTGCGATCCGAGGTGTGCATAATTAGCGTGCTTTGATCCCAGACTTGAGCAGTGTAGGGGAAAGTGTTGAGGAGATGATTCATGGTCTCAACTTCTTCTCCACAGAGAATGAAGATAGACGGGCCAACAAAACCTCTTTTTGAGAGGTTATCCCAGGTGAGAATGCTCGAATGGGTGACAAGCCAGAGGAAGAGAGTAATGTTTGGCCAGTGTTTAAGGCCCCAAATTTTGCTCCAAACCTTCCCTGTGGGTAAAGGGTCTGAGTGTGTTTTGATGGCATAGGCCTATCGTATGCTGAAGGTGCCCCATGGCGACTATCCCCATTGTAGGATATCCTCTCCTATAATTTTGGGGATTTTCCTTTTGGCCATTTCTTCCTGCTAGGGTCTTAGGTCCACGTGCACCTCTAGGATCAGGTGCTCCCTATTCAAGTGCCAATATCGCCAGGTGTCTTTTGTTGGATTGTCTTTCTAGTAATCCACGACTTTTGTCAGGCCCGCGTGTGTAGCTGGGATGCTGATATTCTCAGCCTAGTCCTCATGGTCTAGAGTTGGCCATTGCTGCAAGGAATCTTTCCAGAATAGGGATGTTTTCCCATTTTGGATTTCCCAGAAAGAATGATTTGTTACAAGATGTCTATTTTTCTTAGCTACTGCCCATATTAAGGAACCGAGGTTATCCCCATTCCACTTGATTAGGTTCCTCTTTGCCATATCGGGTGCATATTTCCTTCTCTAGAGCCTGTCCCAAAGATCCTTGGGATTTTTTAACCAACACCACCAGATCTTGGCGCTAAGGACTTTATTCATGATAGAGGGGTCCCTTAGCCCGAGGCCTCCCTGAGCTTTAGGTTGGCAGAGTTTGTTCCAGCTGATCAACACTATTTTCTTCCCTGTGTTGAGGCCTTGCCAGAGGAAGTTCCTCTATAATCTTTTTATGGTTGTGAGGAAAAAATTTGGGGCAGAAAGTGCTGAGAAGGTATAGATGGGGAGGGCTTGAAGTACGGCTTGAAGAAGAATGAGGAGACTAGGGAGATTTAGGGCTCTGTAGGTCCAAGAAGACAAACTCTTGGGAAGGGAGGAAAGGAGATGTTCCCAAGAGGTGTTTCTGAGGGCGTTATCAATCAGGGGGATGCCAAGGTATTTGGATGGAAGGGAGCTTCGGTTGAAGCCTAAGTTATCAGAGATATGGCATTGGATCGAAGTAGGCGTATTGAAGAAGAAGATTTGGGATTTGTCTTTGTTAAAATATAGTCCTGAGGCTTCAAAGAAGGTTTGAAGGATTGAGAGGAGGGAGTGGGCTTATCGTGCTGTAGGGGTACCCATCATCAGAGTGTTGTCCACAAATTGGCTATGAAAGATCGGGGGAGAGATACCATGCAGAGGTAGACCTATTAGCAAGTTTCTTGCTATGGCTACGTGAATGGAGTGACTGAGACACTCGGCTATGATGATGAAGAGGAAAGGAGAAAGAGGGTCTCCTTGTCTGATTCCTATATAAGGGGAGAAAGGACGGGAGGGAACTCCATTTATAAGGATGGAAAAGAAAGCCGAGGAGGTTAAATTTAGAATCCAGTCCACCCAGAGCTTGTCGAAGCCAAAGGCAAGGAGCATTTCACGCATATAGTCCCAGCTTAACTTATCAAAGGCTTTAGAGAGGTCTAGTTTAAGTAGCATACCTGGCATTCTGGCCTTCTACAAAGAGTGAATAACTTCATGGGCTAGGATGACGTTGTCTAGGATTTGTCTACCTTCAACATAGCCTGATTGCTCTGGAGAAATGATCATTGGTAAGATGGGCTTGAGTCTTCTGGAAATCACTTTGGTTAGGAGTTTGTAGATGACGTTGCATAGTGCGATGGGACTGAACTTCTTAGGGTGGAAGACCTGCCCCTCTTTTGGGATGAGGGTGAGGAAAATCACGTTGAGAGCTTAGAGGACTTGCCTTGAAGATTGAGAGTCTTCAATGATTTTCCAAACCTCTACCTTGATAATCTGCCAACAATGGTGAAAAAAATCGTTGGTGAAGCCATCTGGACCTGGAGCCTTGCCTTTGGGGGTGTCCTGATGCGCATGATCCACCTCCTCAATAGCAATGGGCCTGAGCAGGGCTGAGTTTTGCTTCGGAGTAATTAAGGAGGGCACATGCTGCGTGATGTTGGCTATGGCCTCAGATCTATCTGAGAGGGGTTTCGTGAGGAGATCTTTGTAATAGTCTATCAATGTATTCTCTAGATCTTCATGGGATTGGATAGGATGGCCATTGGTGGAGGTTAACTATGTAATTCTATTGGTATGTCGGCAGTGAATGGTGGTTCTATGAAAGAATTTAATTTTTCGGTCCCCCTCCTTGAGCCACTGGATGCAAGATTTTTGTTTCCACTGAATCTCTTCTTGGCCTTTTCTGGCCTCCAATTGTTGATTTAATCTTGCTTCTTGGGTTTTAAGATCTTCCGTTAGCCCTTGAAGCCGGATTTGGTTTTGAATCGTGCTCATTTGTTCTGACAACTGCTTTTGGGAGTCGAAGATGTTGCCGAAGGTTTTCTTGTTCCAAAGTCTGAGTCTTTGCTTGAGGTTCTTAAGCCTTTGTTGAAATCTGTACATCTCGGAGCCATGGGGAACCTCTACCTCCCTCCACCAATTGTGGATATTTGCTTGGAAATATGGGTGGCTAAGACAGAACTGCTCAAACCTGAATGGTGTTTTCCCTGGAGTGGCTGGCACCTCCAGCCATAGCTGTATGAGCCAGTGATCCGAGCCATGGAAATCCAAAATGCTTGCCTCCAGAGCTGTGCCTTCCAGCATGAGGGAATCAGAGATGAGAAAATGATCTAGCCTTGATGTGTTCCGGTTCTTCTGTTTGTCTAGGTGTGCATGCCATTGATGGTCTCCAGGTTGATGAGGTTGATGTTATCAATGAGGCTATTGAAGTCACTGGAATCCTGATCCAGGCATCTAGATCCCCCCTTTTTTTCATCCAGGCTACGAATGAGATTGTGGTCTCCGCCGATAATCCATCTGTTGTTCTTAGTTAAGGTGGAAAGGTACTCCAAGTTCCTGAGAAAGGATTTATTATCCCTAGGGCTAGCCAGCCTGTAGACATTGGTAAGGTGGCCGAGTTTGTTGGATCCAATGATCCTATAGTCTGTAGTGATGGCCATTTGGTAGTGATGAAGTTTTCCATGATTGTTGTGTTGGTGTTCCATAGGATATCTAATCCTCCAGCTGTACCTATGGATATGGTAGAAACTGCTTCCCCTTGCTTCCAACAGTGGGGGAGTAGCCTGTCGATGTCTTTAGTGGTGCATTTTTTTTCCTAAAGTAACATTATATCTGGTTTTTCTGCAAAGAACAGATCTCGTAGAATTTTTTTCTTGCTATGTCCATTGAGGCCTCTTATATTCCAAGAGATAATCTTCATGAGGATGAGGGGGTGGGGAGAGGGGGAAATTTGTCTGAGATGAGGTGGATTTGACTGGATTTCACTATGAAGTGACCTATCTCTTGTACGAGCTTGTTTGTCGACTTCCTTCCTCTTTTCTTTTCGTCTTTCTGATTTTTTCTCTGGCTCTTTGACTGATTACCCTGTATTCCCAGACCCTTGCTGGATCGAGCTGTGGATCTAGCTAAGGATTTAAGGAATACCTTTTTCACTTTCTGTAATTGATATCGAGGTGTGGTGTACAGTTTTTGGTGTCTATAGGTGTGTTTGAGGTGCTTTAGGTTCACCCCACCTAGTTCTTGCTCTTCTAGCTCCATTTCAGTGTCCCCATCCTCTGCCTCCAAATGGTCCTGTTGGCTGACAGCGGGGTCTAAAGTTGAGTTATCTGGATCCTTCTCCTGTATTGGTTGTTCTCTCCCTGGGATCATGTGTTGGGGTGTGTTTTCCGCGTGGGAATATTTGGGGTTTTGGGGGACTGATGGATTCTCTGGTTGATCCTATAGTATTGCATATTTATTACTAGTGGATGGATCTTTACTTACTTGGGCTGGATTCTTTCATCCTCCTTGTCTTCTCTTTCCTGCTGGTTGAGCGAAGCCTTCCTTGTCTTTGTCGAAGTTCTCGTATTTGTGTGCAACATTGAGGGGGCATTCTCTGAAGAGATGTTCATGCTCATGACATTTCCTACATATGAACGAGATGTGTTCATAGTCGATGGTTTGGATCCAATCCTCGTCATGGTATTCTAGGATTATGGATCCCGGGAGTGGCTTCACTATATTCAGGTATACACAGATGCACGCATAGGAAGTGTATCGTCTCTGCTTTGTGGCCTCTGAAGACTTAACATAGATTCTGACGGTGTTGCCTATGCCTGCTAGAACCTCTTCCAACCAGAATTCCTGGGGTAGGGAATATAGTCGGATCCATACTGGTGCATGTGCAAAATCTTCCTTTTTAGGGCTGAACTTCTCAGTCCAGAATCTTAAGAAGAGTCATGTTGAGTTGTAAAAATAAGGCCCTCCATCAAAAATGCAGTTGCAGTCCTCGAGGTTGTGCATAATGATCGTGAAGAAGATCTTGGATCCCAGTTGTAGTTCATAGTGTCCTTTTGGATTCCACCAGTGTTGTATCCATTTGATCAAGTCCCTTTTTAAAGGCCAAAGCCATAGGAATTTTTTTACTAGGGCGTAGTCTCTCATATATTTCTTTTGTTCCTCTATGCGTGGTGAGCTAATGATGTATTTCGGGGCCTCTGGTTCTTGTGGGATGCATTTGCCTGGTAGCCATGGTATTGATGTTGTTGGAGGTGTAGCCTTGTTTTCTGGGTCAATGTCCATCTCCCGATCCTTGAAGGATCCTTCCATCAGGAGCTTTGAGCATTGATATGGAGGAGGCTCGAAGGTGGGTCGCTTTGATCCTTCTCCCAAGCTTCCATTCACTATGGCCTAGTTGTAAGAGGTGTCGTTTGACCCTCCCTCCTTCAGAGTCATGGGCCCCAACGGGGAAAATATTGTGACCGTGCAGCCTAAACCCTAAACCTAAGTTGCAGAGTGCTCATTGCTTCACCGCATCCATATATAATTCTTCACATGTAATTTGAAAAAAAATCAAGCGATCATTTTATTTCGAATATCAAGTAGATGTTTATGTGTATTTAAAATTATCAACATCTAAGAATTTTTTGGATCAAGTTCGTATCAGAGAAAGTTTGAAAAGTATTTTGCAAGTTAATGCTTACAAGAGAAAAACTCAAAATTGGTAAAGGAAAACTTGCAAGTTGTAAGTCTGAAATTGGAAAGAGATTTTGACGACATAAGATGGATTCTAAAAAACAAGGCATGCATTCATATATTCCTCACACTATTATAATGTTTAACCTTACTAAAATTGATAAGGTGTTAGTAAAATATACACATATAGAGGCTAGTAAGGGTAAGCATATGAGCCAGGATAAGAATTCATTCAAGTTCGAGAAGATACCGAGAAGTAAATGGAAGATTAAGAATTCATCCATAGTGAAGCAAGCTAAGGGAAGACCTACATGTTCCCATTTTAAGAGAAAGGGCCACGAAGAATCACAGTGTTGGAAGTTGCATCCGCATCTAAAACCAAATAAATTCAAGGATAAAGGGAAGAAAAAGATTTTTGCATAAGCTCATCAAGATCTAGGGTCATGCTTTGGAGATGAATCGAAGATCATGGCCATATGAAGAAATATATATGAGCTATGAAATAAAATTATTTAGTTAAATATGCCAAGATGGAAAGTGATATTGATTAGAAGAAAAGGAGAGAGATTTTTTATGTCAAAGTTATAGTCAAGCATACAAAGGTAGATAATTTATTCAACAGTGGATATAAAGCTAATCTAATATTTGAAGAAATTGTTAAGAAGCTGGGATTGAAGAAGACACCTCAAAAAATTCCATATCCATTAGGTTAGGTGTATGACGATGCTAATTTTTAGGTAAGAAAGCAATGTAAGATGAGGTTTGCAATTACAACTTAGTTCTTTGAAGAGGTTGAGTTAGATGTTGTGCCTCTTGACATTTGTGACATTGTCTTGGGTAGTCCATATCTATTTGATAGGAAGGTTGTGTTCTATCGAGAAGAGAATAAATATCACCTTCTCAAGGATGGGGTAGAATATATTTACAGATCTCATCGCATCAAAACTTACTTTTATTTAGCGAGCATAGGGAAAATCAAGAGTCTCATGAGCATAAGTAAATATTTTGTTCTCATGATAGTGAAACAAAAAGACAAAGATATAACAAATACTTTAGGAGGTTGTGATCCAAATCATAAAAATGAGTTGATCAACATCATATCTAATTATGATGAGTTGTTTCAGAAACCTACATGGATTCCTCCTAAAAGGGATGTTGAACATGAAACACATTTGCATCAGGATGCTCCTCTTCTAAAGATTGGAATGTGCAGGTCACGATTAATCGAACATGAAGAAATCAAGAAACAAGTTTAGGATCTTCTCAATAAAGGAATAATTAGACAAAGATCCTCTGTGTGTGGTTCTCCTATTGTATTAGTTCCGAATAAAGATGGCACATGGAGGATGTGTATTGATTTTAAAGCCCTGAACAAGATTACGGTAAAGAATCATTATCCTCTTCCCATAATATATGATCTATTATATTAGTTAAATAATGTTGTGCATTTCACTAAGTTGGACTTGATAAGTGGTTACCATCATATCAAAATTGCAAAAGGAGACATATGGAACACTTCGTTCAAGACCAAGAAATGATTATTCAAATGGTTTCTTATGCCATTTTGGTTATGTAACACACCAAAAACATTTATGAGAGTGATGAATGATGTGTTCCAACCCTACATAGATGATTTTTTTATTTTCTATTTAGACGACATATCATTATTTAGTTGAAGATGCAAAGATCATATAAAGCATGCCAAGAAAGTATTTGAACTCTTGAAGAAGGAGAAGTTGTATATCAAGTTATCTAAATGTGAATTTGGAAAAATGTCTCTGGTATATTTGGGTTACATTGTAGGGAATGTTCAATTAAATATAGATCCTACAAAGGTTGATGTCATTGTGAAATGGCCCAAGAAAACTACTGCCACCAAAGTGAGGAGCTTCTTAGGAGAAGTACAATAATGGAGGAAATTCATTGAAAATATATCATGCATAGAAACACCTCTACATGCATTAACAAGTGTTAAACATGTCTTTCAATGGGAAGGAAAAAAATTGAAGTCCTTTGAGACACCGAAGGAAAATATAAGCACCACACAAGTATTGGCTCTGACAAATCTACAACAACCAATTAATATTCAAACCGATGCAAGAGGATATGTCCGTTGGAATACTAAGAGGGGGGGTGAATCAATATGAACACTTTTACCACTTTTAACCATAATATATAAACTTCAAATGTATTAGCAGTATATCATCAATGTATCATGTATGATTTCATTCAATAAATCATGAGCATATAAACGTAAGCAACATCACATAAACATCATCAGATCAAATACACAATACAACATAATTTACGTGGAAACCTAAATGGGAGAAAACCATAGAATGATTTCTTATATATATCAAAGAATACATTCATTTGAAGCACCAAATTCTCAATTCTGCAACTACAACTGGAACGAGGCTATGACCCCCTATTTCCGGGCTTCAATCTGAAGGAAGATACAATTCCATGAATTGTCTGGTTCCAACCAAAAGGAGGATACAACCCATTGATTCTTAGGATCCAACTTGAAGGAAGCTCCAACTCCCTGAGTTCTCCGACACCAATCAGAAGGAGGCTACAACCCCCTTTCCTTTCCCTGTCCTGCCACCCTGAAGTATAAGTGTAGACCAATTTTCACTACCAAAATCACTTCCACTGTCACTATCACTATCACTGTCATTGTCACTATCATTGTCACATCAACTTGTAACTTGCTAGCATGTCACTGTATGCAATCTGTCACATCAACCTGTCATTGTCCACCCTGTCACTGTCACCGATACTCAACCATGTCCTCTCACATGGATCATATACCAAGAAAACCTCTCAACTATATGTACAACATCACCAACACATGCCTGTACCAAGCATGTACCGAAATCACCAACATATCATCACAACATATGTGTCTAAACCATGTACCAAAGCATGTACCAAACCATCAACCTATACCATACTAAGAATCAACTATGTACCAAAACCTATACCACAACAAGTTCATCAACCATGCACCAACACATGTACCACAACAAGTGAACCAACCATGCACCAATACCTGTACCATGTACCTCAACCATCAACCATGTATGTCAAAACCATATCAATTGTGAATCATATACCATACCATGTACATCAACACCTGTACAATACCATATACCAACAATGTATCTCAACCATATACCATATCATGTATCAATCATGCATCAATATTGTACCATATCATCAACCATGTACCATGTACCATGAAATGTGCATCTAAAAATGAACCATAACATCCATATATCAAGCACCAAGATTATGTCTCAAGCAGGTATCAATATCAATTCAATTATATGCAACCATGTACCATGTATCACAAGGCCCTCCAAGACATCCATTAATCATGTACCATACCATCCAAGATGAAAGCTTCAAACAAATACATAAAAAACACACATTTACTTATGAAGAAGACATGAAGCATGTCATCACAGTCCAATAGACCAACCTGTACAAATAGTCTTCAACAAATAGGAGATGGAATCTTCTTCAAGGGATTTTCATTGATCCCTGACTTGTCCTTGATGCAACTTGTGGATGTCCTCACCCTTCTTGTTGCAACTGTCAGAGGTCCATGTCCTTCTTGATGCAACTCGTGGATATCTATGCCCTTCTTGCTACAACTTCGCATGTCCATTCCCTTCTTGTTGATACTTCAGATGCTCGTTCCCTTCTTGTTTCAACTCACGAATGTCCACGCCCTTCTTGATAAAACTCGTGAATTTCCACACTATTCTTGTCACAATTCTAATACTTTAACCTTCGTAACTTTACACTTAACGTCATATTCACTAATAAACCAAAATTTTACACTATAACATTCTCACAATATAGATATTCAATGTAAGTGTGTGTACTTATGAGAGACTCCTTGAGGTGTATTTATACTTTTTTCTAGGTAACCTCTTTCCTTACTCCTAGGGATTTTTGAATTTCTTGTTACAACCACTTTACCCTTTCATTAATTGACTTGTAACAAATTAGGGGATTCTTAACCATTCTTCTGGGCTTCCAACTTCATGAGCGAATCTCTCCCTAACCGTGATGAAGAACGTGTTGTACGACCTATCACCATAAATCACACAACAAGGAGTATCCATATATGAGTGTATTATATACATTTACATTGTCCTTCATGTCCTTATTCCTCAAAAAAATTTAGGTCTCATGACCACATCTCAAGGGCTTCATGTAGACTTCATCAAATGCACCCATCACATCTACTGACATCAACCACTCTTGTTGACATAAATGAAAACTAACTCACCATAAATATCAACAATATCTCTAGGGATTCCAAACTTCTCCAAAAGTTGACATTAATTTCCAAGGGTTGGAATCAATGACAACCAACTTTCTAAACCAACTGTCCAACAATTCCATGGGCGTAGTCTTGATTGAATGAGGCAAAACTAGATTTTATCATTCTAAGAATTTCACTCAAGCTATGATTATCTATCCAACATATGATAATAAATTGTATGCACTGGTACAAAGTGTAAATAAATGGAAGCATTACATAATGGGAAAGGAGATGACAATTCATACAAATCATCCACCATTACAGTATTTTTAGTCAGATACCAAGATACAACAATCACGACACTTCAGGTGGATGGATTTTCTACAGTATTTTCATCTGGAAATAAAGTATAAGAAGGGTATTCATAATAAGGTTGTAGTTTTGTTATTGTTGCTTCTTGAATCCGTTAGGAACAAAACAAAAACCTCATGAGGACATTAATACCCTTTCGTTTTTAGAGAGGTGGATCTCCTCTTTGGCTAAAATACATATCTTTGAATATCTTGGAACATGGAGAGTTCTAGACATCAAATCTCAAATCTTTATTGCCTGGATTTAAAGGAAAAATGGTTCTTCAATAACCCCATATGATCTTTATGTGCAACACAAGTATTTTTACAATAACAAAATATTAAAGAGAGCTTCAACATCAAAATTAAATTGTGATCAATATGACACACAATCTTCTTAATCATATATAAATACATCCATGTATTCTTCATGAAAAATATGAGAGAATAATTTGATCATCTCAAAGAATTTTAAAAGAGTATTTCTATCAATATCAAAAGATAATTTGATAGGTCAACCTCAAATATCTCATACTTAAAACTCAAAGTTACAAGATACAGTCAAGATCAACCCTAAAACAATTCCTTGTGGAGTCTTATTCATGAAAAATGTTCTTCATTACAAAATATTTGACAGCCATGTATGTGGCTGCAAATAATCCATGATCATATAATAAAATATCTTATAAAAATATAATAAAATCACTCAACAAGTCATCCTTGTTCCCAACTCTGAGTTTCAAGCATAAAGCTATGAGAAGTGGTGTAGAAGAATAGAAAGAAAGGAGAAGATGGAAAAAAAAAAAATTTGATCAAAATATTGATTTTGTATCCATCGTTGTACCTTATTCTTCCTCTGATATTCTTCCATTCCCTTCTCACAATATTGATTCTTGGACCTTTTGATGAAGCCTCTCTTCTCTTTTTAAGAAGCGATTTTCTAACTACTTGAGTAGTTAGGGTTTCTCCCTTTATTGAAATTGTCGTAGAAGTTTTTTCTTGGAATATTCCATTTTATTAATTCCTTATTAATTCCTCATTAATGAACTCACATCATTAATATAAGTATATTGAAAATGGGTCCCTCTTCCCTTTTAATAAAATATTTTAATTAAACTTTTGTTTTTAAAATTTAATTAATTTTCCACTAAAAGAGGACAACTACAATTTAATTTTATAGAAGTTAAAACCCACTTTTTATCCATGTAAACCACTTTTGATGTTCTCTTCATCGTCACATATTTCCAATGATATAAATTTTCCCAAATCCATCGCCCGGATCTTAAGATATGATCTCGTGAAGTTCAGTTGTCACACAGGCCCATTAAAAATGAAGCTGATTGATATTTTAATTTATGAGAAAAATGTACCATCTTTAAACATTTTAAACCTATACCAACATATTCTACGTCGAAACAACTTTTCAACGATATAAATTTTGCACAATTTTGACAACCGGAACTTAAGTTATGGTCTCCACAAGATCAACACTTAATCACCGTTGATCAAAATCGATGGGCAAATCTCAGCCCCTAAATTGATTTTCGTGATTCCCTTCATAAAATTCAACTTTTTGGTTTAAAATTCTATTCCACATGCATTGGTATATTATATTCTTCATGATATATAACACTAAGTGTTTCATACACTTAGCAAGAAACACACGAAGAAGATTATGGAGCATACGTGGTTTGACCTCCTTAGAAAATTGTTGAATAAAATAATAGTTTTTGAATCCTGTCGTCATCCACCTCATGCCCAGTCACCCTGATGATTCATCCAATAAGATGTCGCCACATGTCAAAAATTGATTTTATGTCACATTATTAAATCAGATCATGTCACATGTCACTCTTTGTATGTTTCCATGTGTAATGATCTTATTGGATGCTATGTGTCATTCCTCCATAGTTCGCCAAATAGTAACATGGCATGTGGAAAATTATTATTGGTTCACATTTTAAAGGTGAAAACTTCAAAAATAGGTTAATTATGGGAAGGTAGATGATATTTGAGATGAGGGGAAGGGAAGAAATGTGGGTGGCAAAAATTAAGCAGGTGAGTTTGTAGTCTGTGGAAGTGGGTTGGTAGGTTGAGGAGTGAGGTGAATAAGGGAGTGAGGGTGGTCAATGTCCAAGAACCAGATGAGGATTTTGAGTAGTTAGGGGGAAAGGGGATAAATGTATACGAAAATAGTGAGCGAGGAGAAATTTAGGTAATGGGAGAGGGGGTGAGGAAGGTGAGGGGGAAGGTTAAAAAAGTGTGGTGGGTGTCCACCCCCACCATAGATTGAAATATGGCTAAGTATGGGAGGATAAGGGATAAGGGAGTGGAGAGGGTGGAGAGATAAGGAGAAGGGTGGGAGTGGAGAAAGGGGTGGGATTAATTTGTAGGTCGTAGAGGGCTAAGGGTGATGTGTAGATAATGGGTTGGAGGATGAGGGAGTGTAAAGAGGAGAGGGTATGTATGAGTCTGCCAACCCATGAAATCGATGGGGAGATGAGGGAAGAGTCCAAAAAATTCTAAGTGTTGAGACTAGTTGGGTGTATGGGAGAGGTAGTAGGATTAGAGTGGACAAGAGAAAAATGTTAAGTGTTGAGATAGATGGAGATGAAAGTGATGAGTATACTTAACCAAAATTTGAAAAAGGAGAGGAGAACATGATGCTTAGAAAGGTTATTAAAAATCATACCTTTGAACAAGATATTGAGTAACATAGGCATATAGAAACATATTTGTGATCCGCAAAATACATGGTGAAGATGAGACTGAGAGTTGTAAAATGAACTTATTAAAGTTCAAAAGATGTCTTCTTTTGATATCAATATTTTTATGGATCCAAGAGTGGGAAAATATAGGTGACCAAATTTTGGTTAAAAATTATCAGGACCAATAATTAATGCATCTACAATATGCAGTTATAATCCTTTAGCACATGAAATTTATGCATAACAATATGCTAGGGATAACGATTTTAAAGAAGCATATGATGTGCTAACTCATGATAATAAAAAATTAGATTATTATATCCATGAAATTTTTTTATATCATCTTCGAAAACTATGTATACCAAGAGATGAAAGATTAAATATAATCAATAATCTCATATATTTCTCTTATTTTGTCATTTCAGGGTTGGTACGATAGTTACACAATTAGAGAGGTATTTTTATTGGCCTCATATGAACGAAACAATTTCTAAGTATATCAAAGGGTGTGTCATGTGTTCTACAAGTAAGCCTAGCAACCAAAACCTAGGGTTATATACACCACTTCTGAAAGTATCTACATGGAATTTATAGGGGGTTTGCCAATGTCTCAGATAGGGCATGCTTATCTATATATTGGTGCGGATAGATTTATCAAGATGTGTATTCAAATGCCATGCAAGAAACATGTCATAACTCAACATACGACACATATGTTCTTCGCTAATGTATGGGTTCATTTTTTATTTATGTTACACATTATTTTGGTCATTTTAATGATGATATCACAGACATGTGTTCAGGCTCCCAACATGACTTTTTGCCTGAGAAAAGAAGCTTCTTTCCTCCTCTACTAGGATTCTTTTTAGAAAGGGTCCGTAGGCTACTCATACTACATAGTGCAAAAATATATCATTTCCGTAGGCTGCTCTATGGCTGGCCCGCAGTATTTTTGCAGGCTGCTACATAAGCAGGGTGCGACGAGGTTCCAAAGCTAAATGAGGAAAGAGGTTTCATGAAGTTTCTAGAAGGGGAATCTTCTAGAATGTGAGGTGTCATCCATGTGGTTGCGATCCTATTGGTTTATTTGATTTGGTGGGATCATACTCATCCTTTTAACCACTTCACCTTCTCCTATATAATCATGGGCTTCTAATGGAAAAGGTTAAGAAAAAAGAAGTAGGATTACGCATAGAATTGATGAAAGAATAGGCTGAAGACTGTGTGAAGAATCTTGCTCTTACTGATGCTTGAGGACTCCATTTGTCCATCAAGCTTTTGTGGATTATCTTCATGCAAATTTTGAAGCAAGTGTATGTGTTTGTTGGAACAAAGGACCACTAAAAGGGAACTTGTGACATCAAGGAAATTCAGTTGTATTTTCTACTTTTCATTAATATAATACGGTGGCACGTATCTTTCCCATAAAATGATTAGTGTTTTATTACATTACTCCTTGATCACATGTTTAGGTTGTCATTGAATTATACTATTGTTTCTTTCACGTTGGTTGATTTGTGTTGCACAGATCTGATTCTACAAGAGTATTGGAGTGAAGCAGGTACAACAAAGATATAAGGAAGCAATTCATAAGGTATGTTATCTATTCCTCTTTGGATAGTAAACTAAATGATTTCAACTTAAGGAAAGTGTCTTGTTTCATCTTGTTTTGTTCTAGATCCAGGTGGATCTAGGGGGATCAGTTCATGTTCGCATCTACCGATTTACCCAATAACAAAATTGGCAACTCCCCATGCATGTGTTTCCTAGAACTACAGTATCATAGAAGATATGGCACAAGCACCATTTGTGATGTCATCCCTTGAAGTGATTCAGAGTTGTCTTACACAACATAAGGCACTGTTGAAAGCTATCGGTGGAATCAACCCTACAGATATGAATTTAATAATCTTTGACTTGGAAGATCACATTCCAAGGTTACCCCCTTAGTTCGCATTTCAAATACAAGTTGTTGTCGCTGACAAGAACATATGTAGAATAGTTATTGACGAGGGTGCCTTGATGTGTGTCATGTCTATCGCCTGTTGGAAAGCCATTGGCTCTCCTCCCTTAACTGAATAACACAACATGGTCAAAGCCTTTAATGGCTCTGGCTTTAAACCCTACAGTGTTCTCCCTTTGTTGCCTATTACATTAGAAGGAAAAATGGTCAATGCATAAGTTGAGGTCTTGGATGCACCTCTCGATTACAACCTCTTACTTGGCCATAGTTGGATCGATTCTATGCATGCAGTCATGTCTACTCTTTTCCATATCATGCTCTTTCCACATCAAGGAAAAGTAGTTACACTAGACCAACTAGCCTTCTTGAACTTAGATACATGTACCAACAACATACCTTTCATTGAAAAGACACCCTCTAGGTATGATAATGTCGGTGTGGGTCTACTAAAAGATTCCACTCTGATGGGTACATTTACAATCTCACAACCCAACGTTCCACCTCCTTTGGTTGCCTCGATTAACATGATCTCCACCTCCATCCATAAAAATACCATGTATTTTGACCCGTGGATAGTACCCGTACCCGATGATTATCTTCGCTACAGTGACCAGATGCCTTTAAGTCTGGTTGAATCCGATTACCAAGCCATTCAATTGGATGACCCTTCTACTCCCTCTCTCGGTGATTCATCTCCTGATTTGTTCCACGTTATTTTTCCCATGGACGAGATGATTATGTCAGTTATGTCGATGGAAGATACCCCTTGGGATGATGGACATCATTGTTCTATTCTCTTTCTCAAACAACACACCATCGAGAGTTACCAATGGATCTCGACTCCATTGACCATTGTCATTTTTTCTTTGGTTCCTGAATCCACACACTATGTGTTATACAAAGGGAAATTAAGTAACATTTCTCCCACCATCCCCCTTGACATATCTATTAAACCTGGAGTTGTCGAAAATGTCCACATTAGAGCTTCATGTTCCACCGATGAGTTTGTTACGTATAAGTCACTTTTTCAATAATTTTGTGACATCTTTGCATGGAGCTATGAAGAGATGCTAGGTATTGACCCTGATATTGTTGTACATGAAATTAAGAACTACCCAGACACTAAACCTGTCTGGCAGAGACTTCGCCCGGTCAACCCTCGTAAAGAAGCTGCTATCAAGGTTGAAGTTGAAAAAATTCTTAAAGCTAACTTTATTTATCAAGTGGCTTTGACTGATTGGGTATCCAATCTATTTTCAGTTAACAAGAAACAAGGTACAATCTATGTCTGTGTTGAATATAGGGATATCAACAAAGATTGTCCTAAGGACAACTTTCCTACCCCCTTCGTTGACCAAATCATCGACGATTGCGCTGTAAGTGAAATATTCTCTTTGATGGACGGTTTCTCTGGAGATAATCAGATCAATATCTTACCTACGAATCAACACAAAGCTGCTTTCATTTGTCCTTGGGGAACTTTTGCCTACCGAAAATTGCCCTTCGGTTTGAAGAACGTCGGTGCAACGTTTCAACGTGCTATGTATTATTCTTTCCATGATATTAAGAACATTTTATAACCATATTTAGATGACCTACCAATGCATTTCATACATCGTAGTGATCATCCGTCCAACCTCTGAGCCATTTTCCTTCATTGTTGATTCTATCGTATACGCTTAAACCCACATAAATGTGTCTTTTGTGTGGAGTTCAGACGACTCCTAGGCTTTATTGTGTTACATTAGGAGATCAGGTTCGATCCTTTGAAGGTTGAGGTGATCCTCAATCTCCCTCCTCCTTCCCCACATTACCAACTACAAAGTTTGCAAGCGAAGGCAAACTTTCTACGTTGTTTTATCCCAAACTACGTCGAGTTAACACTCAGATTTACTCAACTATTAAATAAAGGCTCTGAGTTTGTATGGGACACCACTTCCAACAAAGCCTTCGACGATTTGAAATTAACTTTAACCTGTACCCCACTACTTCTCTCCCGATTATAGTCGAGATTATTTCCTTTATCTCGCTGCTTCGGACTTGACCATCGCGATGGTTCTAGTCCAAGAAGACGATTTACATGATAAAAATGTCATTTATTATTTGAGTCAAAGTATCATGACTATCGAAGACAAGTACTTACATCTTGAAAAACTAGCCTTGGTAGTTGTTCAAGTTGTCCAACGTTTCCGTCACTATATTCTATTACGCAAGACCATTGCAATTTTAGATTGCAACCCTATGCAACACATTCTTAGATGTCAATTGCTAAGGGGAAAATAATCCAAATGGATAGTGATTCTCCAAGAGTTTGACTTAGAATTCGAATGTGCTAAGTCCAAGAAATCCTTGGTGTTTTCCGAACTAATATGTGACCTTCCCTCCGCTGAGACCTAAAAAGTGGCAGAGGATTCCTTACCCGACGAATCCATTTTTTTGATCAGTTATGATGATCCTTGGTATGGAGATATTATCATTTATCTCTAGACTCAAACTTTATGACCAAAAATCTCTAATACAGACCATCATCGCAACTGCTATCAAGCCCATCAATACATCATTATCAGTGACACTCTTTATCGCCGGGGTGTTGACACTATCTTACGTCGCTGTATCACCTTTGATGAGGCCGAGAAAGCTTTGAATGATTTCCACTCTAGATCATGTGGCGGTCATATGTTCGGGTATGCCACTGCCCAAAATATCTTGCAAGTTGGGTACTTCTGGCCTTCTTTATTTAAAGACTGTATAACGGTCATCCAAAAATGCCACTCTTGCCAAACATACAACCATAAGATCAGATCTCATCCTGCTCCTTTACACCCTGTAGTTTCTGTTGGACCTTTCGCTAAACGGGGTATCGATTTCATGACTTGTAACCCTCACTCGGTCGGGGGGCATGGATACATTATCGTAGATGTGGATTATTTCATGAAATGGGCCGAGGCAATGCCTACACTCGACAATACAGGAAAAACTACAACTCTATTCATATTCAATCACATCATTGCACGATTTGGAATCCCATGGTCTATCGTCATTGATCATGGTAGCCACTTTCGAAACTTCATGATGTCTAAGTTCACAGAAAAGTTGGGTCTTCGACATGAAAACTCAACCCCCTACTACCCACAAGAGAATGGCCAAGTTGAAGCAATCAACAAGGTTCTTATCACCATGCTTTGATGGATTATAGGAATTCACAAAACGAGTTGGCACACAATGTTGTTTTTAGCTATATGGGATTATCGGACATCTGTGAAGTTTGCCACGGGGTTTACACCTTTCCAATTAGTGTACGGTTTAGAAGCTATCTTACCTATTGAATGTGAGATCCCATCGTTAAAGCTATCCATTGAACTTCTTCCAAACACCTCTGTTGAAGAAGAACGTATGTTGTATCTTATGAAATTAAACAAAGGCCGTCAAGATGACACCCTAGTTATTGAAACCCAGAAGAAACATGTCAAGGCCCAATACGAAAAACATGTCAAACCATGTGTTTTATCTATGGGCGATCTAGTTCTTCTCTATGAACAAGATCGTGATTTGCTAGGTGCCGGAAAATTCGAAGCTATGTGGTGAGGCCCTTATATCGTCAAACGAATGTTGGAGAAGGGAGCCTATGAGTTAGTAGATTATGATGGCATTCCTTTTAGTGAACCCATAAGTGGGATTTACTTAAAGAAGTACTATGATTATATTATCTTTGCATGAGTACTTGTATTTTACTGTATCATACTATTGTGTTCTACGTTTATGTGTTTTTTTCGTTATTCAGTTTCTACCCTCGACCGCTTATCTTGCATTGTGCTTGGTTTTTAGATGTCAGAGTCTTCATTACCCTACCTTAGCTTCGCCGATGGCACTAGTCATAGCACTTAGAACCTGGATTCTGCTACATGGGCAATCTATGCACCCATGAACGAACTTATCAATCTACATGGTGTTTGCCTCGGTTGTGCAACCAATAATATAGCAGAGTATAACACCGCCATCAAATTGTTGACTTCTACTATCTCACTTGGGATTTGTTGTCTGGTTATACAACTTGATACGCAACTAATAGTGCTACAATTAGGTAATGTCTATGCTATTCAAATTCCTACTTTGTTACAAGTATATTTACGAATTCGCCTCTTGGAACGTTATTTTGATTATATTGAGTATGAGCACATTCCTATATGTCTAAATACGTTAACTAATGCATTAGCTAATTATGTATTCGACACACATCTGAGACATTTATAAATCCAATAACACATCACATGTATTATACAAAGAAAAATAAGTCAGTAGAAGCCTCATGTATATATATATATATATATATAGATATAGATATATATAACAATTAAACATTTTTACAAAAATATTGTTTCTCGTCTGAAGACCAAAATATCAAAAATGAAGATCATAGATTCTATAAAATGGCATCATGGATGTTTCTCTCAGTAACACACTACTTCTTGTGCTACCCTACAGAGCAACCGTCTCAATGGACCACCCATTCCTACAGTATGGCACTGGAAATGCCTCGGGACCTCACCGATCGACATATCTGGGATCCCTGCAGTCAAACCCTCCAGATTTTGCTCGATTTCTTCATAGTCATCCACATCCCATCCTACGACTACCGCTGCTTCCCCTTGCCTCTAGACAGGGGATGTACTTGGGGTCTAGAATGGCCCTACATCTATATGGTTAGGATTTTTTTTGATTAGTCATTGGATCGAAAAACACATAAAACACTATAAAAGACTATATTTTGAATTTTTTTACAAAAACACTATAAAAGAAAAAAATATTTCTTACCTAGTTCCCCCCACTGAGAACCCTCAGGTAGCACTAAGTCAGGATCATTACAAAAATCCATCCTGACATATGCATAGTCATCAAAAATCAAGATCTGGGGCTCCAACCAATCAAAAAAGGAGTCATTATATCTAATAATGTGACCTGCCACATCTCGAGACATGAGATCACACCACCGCTTTATCTGCAGATTTCATGGCATTGGTATATTCCAATATACCTGTAAGCGAAAGTGTAGGACTCTTTCCAGGAAGAAATATACCAAAATGGATCCATACCCAAATTGTTTTAGATCCTCATTCTTGCTCTTGGTCAACTGGCTCTTCATACTACGTAGAAGCCCATCACACCAGTTGAACAAACGCGGTTTCGTGAATTCTATCCCATATTGGAAATATCCTTGTAGAGCCATGTGTGGAGAAGCACTCCCTACCATCCATGCAATGGTTAAAAGGATGGTTCTCAAGGTCAGATCATGAACCCCTCTGATAGCCACCTTACACTTATGATTCTCGACCTTGGGTTCACAATAGAGTTTGAAGTATTCACTCATCGGTAAAACCCTAACTCGACCTCCTATTAAGGTCACTTGTGACCCATGACAGGACAAACCTGTCAAGAAGTAGATGTCTTCGATATCCAGGGAGAGCACATGAACACCCACATGGAATACTTGTTGGTCCACGTCCCACATACAAACCAAATATTCCAACAGTCTCAGCCGGGCTCTCATGCCTTGGATCTTGAATAATTTTAATAAACCACACTATCGTAGGGAATTTATGGTGCCCAGATTGTTCAAAGACATTGCATCATCGTCTTCATGCTCTCTTTATCTCCACTCCAACATCTTTGCAATCAAAATACCTACATGGAGATGAAGAAATAAATTAACACCTTTAATTATGACGATTTAGAATTCTTTTTGGTCCACTGTATATTTTTCTTTTGGGTTTTATGCCACCGTGACTAGACTTTGGTTACAGAGCAGGGTTTCCACAGGTGAACCATTAGGTGCCTACGAAAATTTTTGATTTTCACAGGCCCTGATATAGGGCATCTGCGGCGGCCCCATCGTGTGCCCATGGTCCAAAAATTCACCCCAAAATTCATCTTTTAACATATTAAAATGAATTTTAAACCATTTGAAAGGGGGAAGACGAGGTATTCACTGTTTCTATGTAGACCTTCACTAAATGATTTCTCGAGCTCTATGCAATTGACTGTCAAAATACGACATGAAAAAGGGATTTTGGACAAAGTTTTTGGTCAACTACAAATGAAATAGTGAAAAAGAGTTCTTACCCCTATTTATCTCATTTTTTACTTTTTCTAAATATATTTTATATTATTTAAATGTATTTTCTCAAAAAACGTAATGGTCTCGTGAGTGTTGTTTCTCGCAGATGGGTAGACTAGGGTTCCGAACAATGAAGTAGTGACATGTTTTTGCGATTTGTTTGTCTTTTTCGTCTCATGCGTGATTATTTTTTAGGGTTTTTTAGAAAAAACCTCGAGCTTAGTATTTGTTCATTCTCGTTCTCGAAAAACGATGAGAATGTAAATGAGTATAATTTTGTTGTATTTTCATACTCATCATGGTAACACAAAAATAACGAAACTTACAGAGTAATCTTTAAGCTCTTTTCACACTCCTTAAAAACAAAAATATTGTCGAGCGACCTTGTTTTGTTCACGCTCGTAAAAGCATTTGAATAAAACATTCAACAGGCGATAGATTATCACTTTTTCGGTCCTATTGAACTATTTTACGAAAAAGGAACTAAGAGAGTTCTCTTTTAAGTGTTTTTCCAGACTCTATAAACATGAAAAACCTTAGAGTTTTCTATCTTTGGACTCGTTAAACAAACATCGACAGACCCATATGGGACCGAACCACTCCTTCTTAGGGTTCGTTAAAAATACTCCGAGGGACTCGTCCGAAGGATGAGTTTACATAAACAAGCATATGTTATCCTCCTCAATCTTGCATAAAAATAAAGAGTTACTCGCCAGAAATGGTGGGGGAAAATTTGGGAAAGAGATGTGTCTCTATATTTGTGTTAGTGGTAGTAAGCGTCGCTCTTGAACATGGCACCCCCTTTAATATTTGAATCTAGGTTGGAAAATCCATTTTCCTCTCGTCTAACTTTCTGCAAGTTCATATCTTGGGTTGTCTCTATGTCGATGTTTCCAAGCATAGTGTCGTGCCATCCATATGTTCAAGAGAATTTCAACCAAGCCTTATATTGATTCGGCCATCTACAATTGTTAATTACTATCATGTCGGCCTTCCTTGTGTCCGTTCAAAATCATATTCGTACTTTGCTTTACCCTAAATCTATTACTTGTTTCATGTCATTTGAGGGGGGATACATCAAGACCCTCCTGTGACGAGTATTTTCCTGTCGACTTCAGTTCATTATCCAGGAACAAGAATTAGAAACTATTTAGTGACTTCGAGCCTACATGCCTCAATGGCAGGTTTCTTTGCTCTTGACAGTGGATTTACATCATTGATCCATGATCGAGAGATTCCATTGAGTGTTCGACCTCAACTCATCTATTCACACTCATTGGATTGTACTATTGTACCTTGGGGGTCATTAACATCAATGGTGATCTCCCTCACACTTGTTAACGATTTTCATTAATGAACAGTAATCAAGTGGTTTCTAACTATCTTCGACTTTAGCGCCTGTAATCAAATGGTTAGATTCGTACTAACATACGACAGGATTGAATACCCTAGACCTCATCACTTTTTGATCCAGGTTGCAATGGAGTTTTTTTTATTTTAATTGAGACATAGATCCACTTTGTATGTCTCATGGCTATGTCTGTGTCTGAGTTTTCAAATACATAGATCCATAGTGCATTGTTGGTGGCTATGTAGAATCTTGATGACATGGATCCACAGTGTATAATTGGTGGCCATGACTTATACTTATGATTTCAATCATTTATAGTCTGAACATGGGAATTCCTACTTCGGACATGGTATAATATTGTGCAGATTCTTGATTGTTTGCAAGTTCCCAATTGCTGCGATCCTTGTTCCCAACATACACATGCATTTTTACAAAGTATTTTGGTTGTCACGAGTTCCAAACTCATACTTTGGGGGGCATTTTGTTACACATTATTTTGGTCATTCTAATGATGATATCATAGACATGTGTTCAGGCTCGCAACATGACATTTTTCCTGAGAAAAACAACTTCTTTCCTCCTCTACTAGACTACTTTTTAGAAAGGGTCTACAGGCTGCTCATACTACACAGTGTGAAAATCTATCATTTCCATAGGCTTCTCTATGGATGGCCCATGGGATTTTCGTAGGCTGCTACATAAGAAGGGTGTGATGACTTTCCAAAGATAAAAGAGGAAAGAGGTTTCACAAAGTTTCTAGAAGGGGAATCTTCTAGAATGTGAGGTGGCATCCGTGTGGTTGTGATCCTATTGGTTTCTCTGATTCGGTGGGATCATCCTCATCCTTTTAACCACTTCACCTTCTCCTATATAATCACGAGATTTTGATGGAAAAGGTTAAGCAAAAAGAAGTAAGATTAAGAAGAGAATTGATGAAAGATTAGGCTGAAGACTATGTGAAGAATCCTGCTCTTACTAATGATTGAGGCCTCCATTTTTCCATCAATATTTTGTGTATTATCTTCATGTGAATTTTAGAGCAAGTGTATGTGTGTGTTGGAAAAAAGGACCACTAAAAGGGAACTTGCGACATCAAGGGAATTCGGTTGTATTTGCTACTTTTCATTAATATAATATGATGACATGTCTCTTTCCCATAAAATGATTATTGTTTTATTACATGACTCCTTGATCATATGTTTAGGTTGTCATTGAATTCTACTATTTCTACTTTCACATTGGTTGATTTGTGTTGCACAGATATGATTCTACAAGAGTACTGGAGTGAATTAGGGACAAAAAAGATATAAGAAAGCGATTCATAAGGTATGTTATCTATTCCTCTTTGGATAGTAAACTCAATGATTGCAAATTAGGGAAAGTGTCTTGTTCCATCTTGTTTTGTTCTAGATCCAGGTGGATCTACGGGGATCAGTTCATGTCTGCATCTACCAATTTACCCAATAACAACTTCCTACATATATAATATTAGATCAAGACTCTCTATTTTTGGGAAAGTTTTGATCCTATTTATGGGAGATAATGGACACTAAGTTGAAGAAGATCATGGATTTTCATCCACAGATAGATGAACAAACATAGGTGGTGAACAAAACAATGGTACATATACTTCAATGATATTGTAGCAAGCACCATAAATTATGGGATGAAGAGTTTCCTTATATATAGAATTCCTATAATCATGCCATGCATTCTTCTACTCAGAAAAGTCCTTTTGAAGTAGGTTTCAGGTACTTTCCTAAATCACTCAGGTAAAATCATGAATCTGAGTGTTTATTTTCCTTGTTTTTGAGAAAATAAAATATATTTTCAGGGGCTTTTCAAATTATGGTAAACAAAAGTATTTTATTTATTTATTGTAGGGTTCGGCTCCACAAAGCCTTATAAAACCCAAAAGAATTTATTTGATAGAATGCTAACCTAACATTTATTTTACTTCACAATCAACATATAACCAAAACCAACATATATAAAATTTATTGAGCTGAACATAATAGCTTACGGACAACCTTATAACACTTCATATTCCTTAAATTCATAAAACAAATACGTAAATTAAAATACCTTGGTCTGATGCTAAAATTCTGCTTGTCTTGTTGACCTTCTTGCTACTGCCTTGCCCAGCTTGATGCGCTGATCAACTCTTCTCAAACCGTCTTTCATCCCTACCAGCTAGGATAGCTTCCTATATCCAAGATACCATATGGATATCCTGGCCCCTTTTCCCAAAACCCCCAACAAACCGGTGCCCCCCTCCCCATAATGATCCTTCCCCAACTACTGAAATCAAAATCTGAACCAACAAATCCAAGAGAACTCTCAAAAATAATCCCCCCCTTCCGTAATATTCCTCTCCCTCATATCCCTCCTTCACTGACCCTTTTCTCCTTCCTCCTTTCCTTATCCATACATTCATTGTCTTATCTGATTATTAAAGTCTTATCCTATTATTAATGTTTTATCCTTACATTTAATGCTTCTTATCCCCTCCATATATGTAATCCTTAAATTAAACAATTAAATTTATTAACCCTCTTAAATTTAATAACCATGTCATTGGATGTAATAGGTAATTAATTAATCAAAATTATAACAATTAATTAATTAATAAATATTTAATTA
>JZKD02S1411527.1:466170-476877 GCA_000966675.3 Picea glauca
ACTCAAAGCATCATAATGGAAGAAAAGTTTTATCATCATATAAATCCAGATCACTTGCGAGCAAGTGTCCTCAAAGAATAAGTTAGGTAAGTGCGCCAGAGCGGGATGTTACACATATGGACACATGGCCTCCATAAAGTATTGATTACAACATTGCAGAATTACTCACTCAAGAAAATCTATTATTGATTTTGATGTGAAGTTAATGCATGGCTATATCATCCAAAAATTTCAAATGCTTATAGATGAGGTCACTACATTTTTTTGGAGGTATTTCTATAAGTGAATATATTTTATTTATGTTCCGTTCCAACTTATTTGTTATGTGGACAACAGATATGGATTCTACAAGTCCACGCAAAAAATATTAAAAGATTGAACAAGTGAAGGCTTTAGATCAATGCTTTAAATGTGATGTTTATTTGTATTTCAATATACACATTTCAAAGTGGAAATATTCATCAAGAATATTTTTTTAATATTTTTTTATGCATGGACATAAGACCATTATAATATATCCAATTTGGTCATATGGCCTCATACATTGTTTTATTATTGTTACATCCTAACTTTATTCAAACTAGTGTGTTATTGTAAAATTTCAGAACCAAACCCAATTTCAGTCTCGTTGATTTTTCAACCAAGGTTTAATGTCCAAACTCGATTTTATGACAGCGAATTAAAATCAACATAAAATAAATTTTTTAGAACTGAAACATGAGGATTTTGAACATCGTTTAACGCAGAAATAAAATATATTAGCAACACATAAAACTCTGAAAATAACTCAGTGATTTTTTGTCTAACAACGACCCTGGAAAAACCCACAAGGGGAAAACCAATGATAGAGGGATTTCTGCTATTTGTGAGCTTCAGAGAAATTTCATTTGCAGCATATTCATCTTTAGAAAAAATTACACAAAATTATATCATCCTTTTTCTTCTACAAAGACTCCTTCTGAATTGTCCGGAATAAGCTCCTCGATTTATGTCCCACAAATCCGTACACTGTACGAATGTCCCAACAATAAATGTTGTATGGACTGTCTCAAAATTTGTTGCAAAATTTCTATAAAGACTGTATGAAATAACCAGCAGGAAAATACCTTGAAACTCATGCCAACCTCCTCGAAAAATGTTCCTATAATTTCTAGACTGTATGGCCCTTGATTTATATGCAAGTTTGTATGGACTGTATGGATTTTCTCTCACAGAATTTTTTTCCCAATAGGATCCTCTAAATATGTACCAATAAATGCAGTGTGGCTTCCTTGGGATGCATGCCAACACTCTCATAATTTGTTGTTGTTGTCCTCCTTGATTTCTATGCACATTAATGGTTGTACGACCTCCACAAATCCATACTGTATATACTGTATTAACTGTTGTCTGCTGCCTTAAAGTGCTTGTTATCTCTCAACCTTGAAATGCATGCCAAAGCTCTACCAATTCCTTCTCTTTTTCTCAATCTCAATATCCTTTCTTTCTCTCTCAAAAATTGATGAATCAACCCTAGCTGGGGTGCACCCTCCTACCCTAATCGACCTCAAGGTGGTAGGTGAAGAGTTTATTAATCCAACAGTTGAGATTGGACTAATGAGTAGATGAGATTGAGTGTCTCTTCACCCAACCCCTCACTTAAGTCATAAAGTCACCTTTTAATTTGCATCTCACAAATTAAATGACTAGGGCCCACGTTAGGCACTTTCTCACCCCTTAGGTGCATAGCTGATGAGAAATACTTGCCAAGGTACTTTTTAATTTAATTTTAACAGTCCCTCCTACTAAGGAAAGTGTTACTCACTAGTCCAAGCTTGTCCCTGAAAAATACAAACTTTCCTTTGCCCAATGCTTTAGTGAGTATGTCTTCAACCTGCTCTTCTGTAGATATGTACTATAGATCCATTGATCCTCTCTGAACATAGTCATAGATGAAGTGATAAAGAATATCGATATGCTTAGAGTTGTCATTAAAAAAATGGATTCTTCGAGAGTTTAATGAAACTCTGATTATCACAGTAAATCAAGGTAGGCCTCAACTGCACACCAAACAATACTACCAACAACTTGTGAAGCCAAAGGGCCTCACAACTGGGCTGAATGGAAACCATATACTCAACCTCTGTAGAACTCAATGCCACTAACATTTTCTTTTGACTGAACCAAGACACAACTGCTGAGCCCAATCCAAAACAAATCCCTAAAGTACTCTTCCGGTCACTGAAACATCCTGCCCAATCTGAATCTGTATAGCCAACCAGGCGAACTCCATATTCTCTCTGATAGTCCAGAGCATAATCTACCATACCACAAAGATACATGAGAACATGTTTTTCTTCCACCCAGTGCACTCTCCTAAGCTCCACCATGAACTTCCTGAGAGTGTTGACAAAAAAAATAAAAATCTGGCCTGGTATTGACCAAATACATCAATGACCCGATCAACCAACGATATAAAGTGGAATCCAACAACTGTGACTCAGAACCATGAAGCTTCTTCCAGTTGGTAATCATGGGAGTATTCATGGGCATACCATCCTCCATCTTAAATCTTCTTAGAATGTCACATACATAATTCCCCTATCCTAGGAATATGTGTCTAGGCTCCTGCCAAACCTCCAATCCCAAAAAATAATGCACCAGTTCAATATCAGTCATCTCAAACTCTGAAGCAAGGCTCTCCTTGCAGCTAATGATGAGTCTCTCTACCCCTGTATTGAAATTATCACCCACATATAGAAAGAAAATGAGAGGATCCTCTCCAACCACAATGTAGTATAGGTTGGTATCCACCTCACTCTTCACGAATGTCAACTGCTGCAAATATGCATCAATCCTCGAATACGAAGCTCTGGGAGATTTTTTTAGGCCATATAATGCCTTCTTCAGTCTACACACATGAGACTCTCTCCCATGCACCTCAAATCCAAATGAATTCTCAATATGCAGCTCATCTTATATAAGACCATTCGGAAATGCGGTCTTCACATCCATCTTGTGGATCTTCTAACCCATCTCTGCTGCAATGGAAATCACCGACCTGATTGAGATATATCTAGCAATCAGTGAAAAGGTCTCATCATAATCAACTCCCTCAATATGTGAGAACCCCCGAGCCACAAAGAGATCTTTGTAATTCTCAATGCTACCATTTGCAGCATGCTTGAGTTTATAGAGCCACCTACAAGCCACCACTGACTTCCCCTCAGGTCTAGGAACAACTTCCCAGACATCATTTTTCATGATGGAATTGTAGTCTTCCATCATGGAATCTCTCCAAACCTGTCTACCAGTAGCCTCCTCAAAGGTGGAAGGCTCAGACTCCCGAATACTACTCACCATTGTGATGTAGCTGCAAAACCTTTTGGGAGGTTTACTCTCCCTCACAACCTTTCTAGGATTCCATACTGAACCTTGTGCCTCCTTCAAAGTATTCTGAAGCCACTTTGGATTCCTCCTCTCTAAAGTAGTGTCCCGTGGAGGGGAATCTCCCTTCTCAAACCCATCTCCTGAAGACTATTATCCTAAAGTAGAATCTGGAGTACCTGATCTTGAAACCTGTGGACTAGTAACCTGCGATCTTGAAATTTGTGGCCCTGTCACCTATGGACCAGTCTTCACCGAAATTGGTGGCCCCGAACTCTGTGTCACTGTAGTTTGTTGTGGACTCACCTGAATCAGAGGTGAATATTTCTCACCCCTCTTTGTCCCTCTTTACTTCCTAAAGGCTCTATCCTCCTCAAATCTAACATCCCTCCTCAAAACCATCTTCCTCAAGGAAGGAAGGTATATACAAAAATATTTTTAAGTCTCACTATAGCCAATAAATATCGCTCTTTCTATTCTGGGATATAGATTTGTCCTCTTCTCATAAGGGACATGTGAATGTGTGATGCACCCAAAAATCTAAAAGTTCCCCACCTCAGGATTCTTCCCAGAAAAAATATCCTCGGGAGGCATACTCCCCACTACCCTATGTGGAATCATGTTCTGTAGATAAACTACAGTGTAGCATGCCTAAGACCAAAGAAATAGTGGCATCCCCTGATCATGTAGCATGGCTCTCGTAGCCCCAACTATGGCCTTGTTCTTCCTCTCAACAACTCCATTCTGCTATGGGTTGTAAGGAAACATCAACTCTCTCATGATGCACTCTCCTACAAAAAATTCTATGAACTCCTTAGAGGTATACTCACCCCCATTTTCTATCCTCATAACTCTAATTTTATTCCCTGTTTGGTTCTCCATAAGAGATTTGAACTCTTGGAACCAACTGAAGACCTCTCCATTGTTCTTCATGAATAAAATCCAAGACTTCCGTGAGAATTCATCAATGAATATAAAATAGTATAAAAAACCAGTCGATGATGCCGAAGACATCGGGACACATACATCAAAATGAATAAGATCAAGGATACCTGCTTCTCTACTATCACTTCTAGGAAAAACAGTCTTGGTGTACTTTCCCAAAGAACACCCCTTACACAACTTGTCCTGCTCTAAAATATGGAACTCCAGTCACAATCTACCTCAGTACCCTCAAATCCCCATGGTGAAAATGTTCCATCCTCCTGTTCCATACCTCATATAGATCACTACTGCTGGTAGTATGAATCAATTATATCGCTCGATGGAACACACACTTGTACAAATTCTCATGTCTAGTCCCAATCACTTTAGCCGAAGTGATATTATACCCCTTAGGGAAAAGGAGCACCTTCCCATCACATAAAAACATCTCATAGCCCCTCTCCTCAATAGAAGAAACTGAAACTAAGTTCTTCTTCAAGCCTGGAACATATAGGACCTCTCTCAACAACATGGGAGGAAAATACTCCCTCTGAAATGATATTGTCCCACAACTAACTGCCTTGACCACCTGGTCATCTCCAAGCACCACCTCAACATCACCAATTTGAGTAATATCTGTCAAGTGCTCACGAACCCATGTCATATGGCAGGATGCATCACTGTCAATATACCACACACCAGAATGAGTGGTCCTCATGGAAAGACACACAACCAAGGAAAAATCCTTGTCAAACTTGGGAGAGAACTCTTCCACCATTGTTGAAGTTGTTTTTTGTTTCTTCTTCTTGTTCAGACACTGACCTACATAGTGCCCAAACTTGTGGCATGAAAAGCACTTGAATTTTCTCATTTCCTTCTTCCCTTAACCCTTTGGTTTGTTTCCTCCCTTAGGATCCTTTTTGAACTTCTTCTTGTTGTTGGCAACAAGAGACACATTATCCTCATCATGACCTATAGATGAACTTCCATGTACATAACCTCTCTGGGTCTCCTCCTAAACAAAGTCATCCCAAAGATGTTCCCAATTCAGAAGCTTATCCCTAGCCACAATTCCCTCAACAAAAACATCTCATTATTTGGAAACTCCATTCAATGCTGTCCTCACAAGCTCACTTTCAACTATGGCCTCCCCCAGAGCTCCAAGCTCATCTCTCACCTGTGTCAACCTGGTAAGATATGTGACCACATTTTCAGCCTTGGTCATTTTAATGCTCTTCAGTTTTTCTCTCAAAACCATCTTCCAGTTTTCATTTGTACTCTGGTACAAATTCATCAAAGAATACCACATATCATAGGAATTTGTCTTCCTTGTCAAGTGAGGAATCAAATGGTCCTTGATGGCATCAATATTAATCCTCTTAGCCTTGATACTCTTATTATTGTATGTTGCAAGAAGAGTAGCATTAGTAGGTACAACCATAGGATGTGTTGTGGTATTTTCAAAAATGTCCCACAACTCATTTTATTGCAACAAAAAGATCATCCTCTCTTTCCAATAACCATAGTTTTATTCCCCATCAAGTCTGTTATCAACCCTCAAACCTGTAGCCATTGCCCCCTTTCTGCTGAAAATGAAAAATTCAAAGTTCTGTCAGGTGAAGTGATTGTTGTCCCAATTTTATGGCTTGCTGAAATATTTATGCTTCTCTTTAACTCAACTTTGATACCATGTAAAATTTTAGACCCCAACCCAGTTTCAGTCTCACTGATTTTTCAGCCAATGTTTAATGCCCAAACCTAGTTTTATGACAACCAATTAAACTCAGCATAAATTTTTTTTTTTAGAACTGAAACATGAGGATGTTGAACATTGTTTAACACATAAATAAAATATATCAAAAGCACAAAAATCTCATAAAATAACTCAGTGAATTTTGTTCTAACAACGACCCTGGAAAAACCCACAAGGGGAAAACCAGTGAGAGACGGATTTTTATTATTTGTGAGCTTCAAAGAAGTTTCATTTACAACATATCCATCTTCAGAAAAAATTCAACAAACTAATCTCAACCTTTTTCTTCTGCAAAGACTCCTTCTGAACTTTGTCGAATAAGCTCCTTGATTTTTGTCCCAAAAATCCGTACACTATATGACTGTGCAAACAATAAATGTTGTACAGACTGTCTCTAATTTTGAGCCAAAATTTCTGCAAAGATTGTACAAAATAACCAACAGGAAAATACCTTGAAACTTGTGCCAACCTCCTCAAAAAATGTGCCCAATTGTTTTGGACTGTATGACCCTCAATTTCTGTGTAAGTCCATATAGACTGTACGCATTTTGTCTCCCATAAATTCATGCCTAGAAGGCTCCTCGAAATTTGTGCCAATACATGTAGTGTGGTTGCCTTGGGATGCATGCCAACACTCTCAAAAATTTTTGTTGCTATCCTCCTTGATTTATGTGCACATTAATGGATGTACGACCTCCACAAATCCATACTGTATGGATTGTATTAACTGTTGTCTTCTTCCTTGAAGTGCATGCTATCTCTCAGCCTTGAAATGTGTGCCAAAGCTCTGCCAATTCCTTCTCTCTTTCTCAAGCTCAACATCCTCTCTTGATCTATCCAAAAGTGATGAATCAACCCTAGCTAGGGTGTGCCCTACTAGCCTAATCGACCTCATGGTTGTAGGTGAAGAGTTTCTTAATTCAACAGTTGATATTGGATTAGATGAGTGGATGAGATTGAGTGTCTCTTCACTCACCCCCTCAATTAAGTCATAAAGTCATCTTTTGATTTGCATCTCACAAATTAAATGACTAGGGCCCACATTAGACACTTTCTCACCCCTTAAGTGCCTAGGTGATGAGAAACACTTTCCTAGATAATTTAAAATTTAATTTTAACAGTTATCTCACAAGTATATATAATATTTGGCGTGTTAATAAATTTACATTAAAATTTCAACAATCATAATCATTTTATTTTACAAAAACATTAATAAATTAAAACTTATTGTTTAACCCATCATATGTATATTTATTGTATATTGGCATTATTATGTAAGCTAAAATGAAAAAAAAATGTCACCCATATAGTCCAACATAAAGAAATAATTGTTAGAATTAATGATTAATTTAGAGATTAGTTTAGAGTTGGTTTGAGATTTTGTATGAGTTGTTGAGATATTATCTCAACCTCCATACCTATGTTTGGAATTGGTTGGATCTAACTCCAACTACATATACCTATTGTATCTTAGGATTTGATATAGCAATACAATTAATTATTGTGTGTGAATTCTGTGTTATGGCTGCTCTCTTAAATTCTGTCATGGTATCAGAGCTAGAACAACCCTGACTCTCTCACCAGAGGGGCTGGAATATGAGAGAAATGTGAGATGAATCCGCTACTGTAGAGTGTAGGTTATAGTGTGAGCGTAGATTCGTTTTTTATGTGTGTTACGAGAGTGTTGTACAGAAGCCGATCTGGAGGTAGCGTAGAAGAGAAGAACCACCTTACTGCTGTGCAGAACAATCACCGAAGTCAAGAGGCAGAGGATGTGAGAAGTCCATCCCAGATCTGTTTGTTGTTGCCTGCATCTATTCAGTGATAGGCGTCGAGGGATCAAGGCTCATTTGTTAGATTTCATTGAGAATTGGCAGAGAATTTGAGTATTGCGCAGTATAATTTATAGAAATGAGCCGTGAATGTGTGAAGAGATCCATTCTACTCTGCTGTCAAACTCTACATCGTATCGCATCTCCCTGACGGATCTGTTCGTTGGAAAGAGTCGTGAGACGCATCTGTTCGCTGGCAAAGGGATCAACCATCTTGAGCCAAGGGAGGAACTGACCGTGGATCTCTGTATGAAGGAGAGACGCTATCTGCTATGCGTGAAGGAGGATCTGAGATAAAGATCGCTGCTGTTTCAAATATTTAGAAAGCCGCTGTCAATGTGTTGTTTGGTATTGTTGGCTGTAGAGAAGAACTGTAATTCGTGGTGTGCAGAGTGTTATTGTGATTTTTATTTTTGTAATGATACAGGTCAGAATGTATGATTGACTCCTAGACTATTTTTCGAAGTATGTCTAGAATTGCCAATCACTACAAGAGAAAGGTCAATTGTAAGATTGACTGCTGAAAACATTTCGTACTTAGATCATTGTCCTATATAACTGTCCAAATTTTCTTTTCGGAGGGATTTTACAGATGGAAGTGTATCCATAAAATGGTTCAGTATCAAGATTGTCCTTTGGGAAATCAAGAAGCGTCAGTTCTACAAGAACGTCAAAGATGGTCGGAAGTGGTTGTATTTGTGCTGTATGAAGTGGTAGCTCGAAGATGATGGGAGAGAAAGAGTGTGTCTATGAATTCAGAGATGGGTGTAACTTCTATGAGGACCAGTGAGACAGATATGACAAAAATTGTCTAGTAACTTTTTGTTATGTTGTGTAATGTAATCATTAAGGGAGGGTGTTAGAATTAATGATTAATTTAGAGATTAGTTTGGAGTTGGTTTGAGATTTTGTAGGAGCTGTTGAGATATTATCTCAACCTCCATACCTATGTTTGGAATTGGTTGGATCTAACTCCAGCTACATATACCTATTGTATCTTAGGATTTGATATAGCAATACAATTAATTATTGTGTGTGAATTCTGTGTTATGGCTGCTCTCTTAAATTCTGTCAATAATAATATAGTAATCATAGTTCCACCTTTGTTTCTATAGATCTAACTCATAAAATTAACTTCTTTTTAAAAAATGTTGTGTGTTAAGTACATTAGGTTTATATCTCAATGCAACATAAAACTAACCCTTTTTGTTCATTTTTGAAGAGCGCAATGGAACATAAAATATCTTATAATATACATTTGAAATGTATATTATATAATCATTTTTCATTTCATTTTTTACCTTATAATAAGAGGTAACCCATTTTTATTGATTTATTGAACATCACAATGTGACATTATTTATTTTGAAAATATAGGTTAATTAACATCTTTTCGTTTATTTTTTTATATTTGAATGTGACTTAAAAACAACTCTTATCAACATTGCAACAAGACATTAAAAACTTTAAAGTATTACGTTTTAAATGTCATAATGTGATATAATTGTGTTTTATTCTTTCTTGAATGCAATAGTGCCATGAACCCATTTTTATTCCTTTGTGAAAACAAAATGTGTTTTGCAACATAGTCTTTTAATGTTTGTGAAAACAAAATGTGTTTTTGCAACATAGTCTTTTAATGTTGTTGTTTTGATGTGTGTAACTACTCACATACTCGACCAAGGGATCAAGCAATAGGCCCCATATATGCAAGTTTCCCAAACAATACCATCATTGTCATCCCCCATAAGATTTAAAACAAAATGTGTTTTTGCAACATAGTCTTTTAATGTTGTTGTTTTGATGTGTGTAACTACTCACATACTCAACCAAGGGATCAAGCAATAGGCCCCATATATGCAAGTTTCCCAAACAATACCATCATTGTCATCCCCATAAGATTTAAATACTAGTGGCCTGGTATATAATTGTTTTCATATTTGATTACAAATTTATAAAAATATTTACCATAAATTTTTATTAATGAAAATTATCTATAAATTTTAATTAATCCTTTTTTTCATATTTAGAAAAAAACATAAAACATTTTTTTTATATAAATAAAATTAATAAACTCATATCATTTAATTCCCCATCATTTCTGAATTAACAAACTCACATTAATTAATTCATACATAATTTTATAGTGAACAATATAAAAAACAAATAAACAATACATTTTATAATTAACCTTATAAATTTATTTATGCCATTATCATTGATATTAATTCACAATTATTTTTAAATTAATAAGCTCACTATAATTAATTCCTACATGATTTTATGATGAAAAATATAAAAAACAAATAATCAATACATAATACATGATATAGTTAACCTTTTAAATTTATTTATGGGTTCATAACATTATCATTTATATAATTTATAGTTTATCAATTATAAAATAAAATCATCAATACATTTTATAATTAACCTTACAAATTTATTTATGCATTCATATCATAATTATTGATATTAATTCATAAATATTTATGAATTAATAAGCTCACAATAATTAATTCATATAAAATTTTATGATACATTTTATAATTAACCTTACAAATTTATTTATGCATTCATATCATAATTATTGATATTAATTTATAAATATTTATGAATTAATAAGCTCACAATAATTAATTCATATAGAATTTTATGATAAAAAATATAGAAAACAAATAATCAATACATAACGTTATAAATTTATTAATGCATTTATAACATTATCATTTATTTCATAAAAATATCATTCATATCATTTTTTATGAATTCATAACATTATCATTTATAGTTTATCAAAGATAAAATTAATTATCATTTATAGTTTATCAA
>JZKD02S1411527.1:478268-524067 GCA_000966675.3 Picea glauca
AACAAGAGTCTCAAAGAGGAGTTTCTTCTTATCCCAACTCCAAAGATCAACTGATTTACAATTGTTTTCAAGCCCATAATAAGATTTCCATCCCCCAATAATCCTTTTCTCAATGATATAATTACAATTGATCTTGTGGTGAATATCAATTCCAAGATATTTGTATGAATTCACCTCCTCCAAGTTGTTCTTGTCATATACAAAGGTATCATAAGAGATCTTATTTGATTTAATAATCATGACCTTAGGGATCTTATTGATGACTATACCAGTGAGAGTAGGGTAGACACAAACTTCTTTTTCCAAGCATTCTTTTAACTTGTCAATGTATATCCCAAAAAGGGTAGGTGACGTCCACCTCCCCTCCTCTCCTTCGAGGCTGACTCGACCTCCTGGTCTAGGATCATTCAATTCATTGAACTGAATGGTTCATCGGGGTCATGATGGAACCATTTTAACTTGAAACATGCTCTTTACTTTCTCGGTGCGGTTATGTAGCACCCGTGGACCCTCTCCTTAGCACTTTTCAATTCTTAACGCCAACCTTGTTAGCTCCCTGTGCTAGGCTTCCTCCTTGACGTGACCACGGGCTATGACTGTGGGCCAACTCCCATTGCGATCACATACTTCAGAACTTTCACGAGATGCTTTCTCCTTTTCCCCGACGAATTCTCTGGGACCAAATCTACTGTCCACATTCTCCTCGCAATCAATGGCTGTGATCAATTTGTGAGTTCGGACTTCGCGAGTCCTCTCTTTTCCTGACATTGATTTTTTTGACTTGCGTATCAATGAAGTGATTATCTCTCACCATGCTTCATATCCCATTGGAAGGTTAGAATTTCTTCGACTTTCATCTCTTCACAAATATCTTCATTTTCTCGTGACAAACCTTTCGAATTTCTAGATCCCGAACCTCTCAATATTTTGTCACCTGTCTCTCCTGATGATGGATGATTTCACTGTCTTCAGGACTTTTGAAAGTCCTCGAATCCTTTGCACACTTAGCGCAATTTATTTATTCGAGATTAAGGCTGTTCTCGAACTTCTTTTTCACTCCTTGCAGAACTTTACACAGACTCTCCTGTGAAATCATCTACAACCCGCTTGGTTGTCTATGATCTGCTGCACACCTTGCAACATATTTAACAGAGCATAACACTCTACCTCCCTTGCTTACATAAGTCAATTTTGTATTATCTCTAATACCATGCTGACGTCAACCTCCACTCCTCTCCTTTGAGGCTGACTTGACCTCCCGATCTAGGATCATTCAAGTCACTGAACCAAATGGTTTTTCAGGGTCTTGATGGAACCATTTTAACTTGACATAGGCCTTTTACTCTCTCGGCATGGTTATGTAGCACCCACAGACCCTCTCCTTAGTGATTTTCAATTATTAATGCGAACACCACTAGCTCCCCGTGCTAGGCTTCCTCCTTGACGTGACCACAGGTTATGACCGTGGACCAAATCCCATCGTGATCCCGTACTTCGGAACTTTCATGAGATGATTTCTCCTTTTCCCTAATTTTCGAATCAACGAATTCTCTGGGACTAGATCTACGGTCCACGTTCTCCTTGTGATCATTGACTGTGATCAATTCATGAGTTTGGACTTTGCGAGTCCTCTCTTCTCCTGACACTTCTTTTTTTGACTTGCGTATCAATGAAGTGTTGATCTATTGCCATGCGTCCTATCCCATTGGATGGTTAGGCTTTCTTCAACTTTCATCTCTTCGGGTATTCTCTCCTCGACTTTTCTCTGAAGGGTTCTTCCTCCGAATTGCATGGATCTTTGCCACGTACCCCTTCTATATCCAATGGTCTGGATTGAAATCACTCTTCGCAACTTGGCAAAGATCTTCGTTTGCTCTCGACAAACCTCTCGAAGTTCTTGTTCCTGAACCTCTCGATCTTCTGCCACATCTCTCTCCCGACGATGGATTATTTCACTGTATTTGGGACTTTGACAAGTCCTCAACTCCTTTTCACACTTAGTGCAATTTATTTCTTCGAGACTAAGGTCATTCTCTAACTTCTTCTGCACTCCTTGCAGAAATTTACGCATACTCTCATGTGACTTTGCTCGGCTTGAAGCCTTCAAAGTTCATTGTTCCTTTGTGAACTTTTGCGTTCCCTCTTGGCATATTCTCACTTTTCCTCCTGAGATTGTAGGATGTACTTACAGTATAACGGGCACACTCCTTACGTTCAGCTCCGTTCTTCGACGAATTCTCCATTATCTTCTGGAAGGTTTTAAGGCATCTCCTTTCATTTGTCGATGCACTCTTGCAAAGCCTTCCTTCCTCAGAATGTTTAGTAATTATGAGAGTCTCCTAAGGGTTCCAAAACCTTCAATTTTTTTTTCCTTGTGCACACTTGTACCAACTCAATGCCCTCCTAGAAGAGTGTTTCATAGTGTTCAACAACACTAAGTTGTGCTTCCTCCCACATAGTCTTTCTTTCCAAGGTACTTAACCACCTTGAAATTTCTCCCCGAGTCTGTGAATCAATTTGGTATGCCCCCCTAGAAAATTCTCTTCTGACTCCACTGAGTTCAAATACACACTCCTTGCATAGGCTCACAAAGTTTCATCTCTTTTTTGTGCACTCCTTGCACTTAGCCTAGAGATCCAGAATTAACTCAACATACTCGCGTATAGAAAAATGTATCTCTATGCCTGCAGGCGATTTCTAACATAAATATACAACTCAAATGTATAAAAATGACATTCATAACATAACATCCATTATATAGAAAGTTAAAACACAAAAAACTGTCATTTTCTATTAATGGTGGAATATCAAATTACAATAGTGGATTCCGGACTGTGACCGAGTCTCGTCTCTCATCAACTGTCCTAAATTGGCTTACAATGATTTTTCCTCAAAATCCATCCACCTCTACCGGGCATACAATACAAAGATTTATACAAGAGGGGCTCAACAAACTTCCCTCGCAGGCTAAACTAGTGGTGTCAAATCACCATTCAAAATGCCTATCGAAAGGGAAAATTACAATGATGGAAATATTCTCCAAATTGGATGGAGATCCATTATGTCATCAACCACTTAAAGGCAAAATTATCTCTGTCTTGTGAAAAAGCACGATTTAGCTCTTTCATCTTGTCCTGCTTAATTTCCTGGGCCGTGCTTTGAATTCTTGAGGAAAAAATGAGAGGGCAACACTCTCCTCCCTTAAATGCACACCATGCATGAAATACAACTAGCGTGTGATAAGGCGGAGCAATGCTCCTGCATCATACTCCATGACTACAAAAATCATGAGCTCCTACTCATGAGATTTCCAGCATGGTTGAAATCCTCCTAGATCCCAAACTTTCCCTTGGAGCTATCTCTGAGTTCCTCTACTTCGCTGCTTCTGCTCCTACATCATCATTGCTACTCGTGCATTCTTTCTTATGTTCAACTTCTCCTTGTTGTCTGCTTCCATTGTTGACCCTAACATCAACTTGATGATCTCCTCAATCACCTCTTCCAGTTGCTTCATCAACTGGCTCTTCTGTTGCAGACTAACTTGTTGCATTTCTCCCTTATCTTTGGGAAAATCACACTGATCTTCCAGGTTGTCTTCTCCATATATTATGGCCTTAGCTTGCCACTCTGATGCATCCTCCATTTCTGAAGTCTCAATACGGAGTTTTCATCCAGCTACCACTTCTCCTAAGAGATTGACTACTATCAGTTCTTCAGCTGGTTCCATTCCATCTTCCACCAATTTCTCCTCATTCTAGTGTGTCTCCTTTGGCATGGATATCTCTTGGCAGCCACCTTTTGGTTCTGGACTATCTAACCAATCCTCCAGTTCCCTTAATTCAAATTCCCATTGATTGAATAACTCAAATGGGTGCTCCCCTTCTATTGGGACAAATATCAGTATATGCTCCTTCTCCTCCATGACAGTCTCAACTTGCTTTCCCCCTATCGCATATGCAACATCTGTACTAGCCTCTCCTCGACGAATTGGTAGGAATATCTCGACTCCTCCAATGATTATAATGGTTCTATGATCCATCTCCTCGATGATAGAAGTTCTCAACTTCTCATCATCTTCATTCACACATCTTGCAACTCCGCGCAAATCTTCCTCTGAGTGAGGTCTTCCTTCTACCTCCTCTTCATCTGTCAACTCCTTCAGATGTGAACTCTCAACTGAGATCATCTCTTCCCCCTTTCCCACTTGGAAATTTTTTATCTTTCCTCTGCAAACCTGGCAGTTTACGAGATCCATTGATCCCTTCACATTGCCCACCTGGCAATCTACGGGACCCTTGCTAGATCTCTTTCCCTTATTACTGGGGTATTCATCATGCCTCAGCCACATCTTTAACATCTATTTCTACCCTCTGGCCAAGAACTTAAGAACAAGCCATTTGGCATTCCTCTTCAAAGGCCACTCATACCTCCAGCATACCCTTCTCCTACTACATCTTGAATGCTAGTGTCTCCATCTGGGCTCAAATTTCACTGATCTCCTTGTCCATATCCACTCTACTCTTCTACGAACATACTTATCCTCTACCATGTTTATGACCTTCAATGGACATCTTACTTCATATACAACCCACTTGGTTTTCTATCATCTATTTCACACCTTACAACAACTTCAACAGAGCATAAAACTCTACTTCCCTTTCTTACAAAAGTGATGCAGGAGCATCGTTGGCAAGCGCGTAGAGGCAGGACCACTCAACACGTGTGATTTCTTTCAGAAATTCAACATTGACAGTTGCAGCCGATTCTTTGAAATCCTCTTTCACTCAGCGCCGGAATTCACCTTTGGAGGCACGCTTGAACCAATGTCGAATTTTACCCTTTGAGGCACATTTTGAAAATTGTAAACAAAGCAGGAGTTTCCACTTTGTCTCTGGAATGAAACTGAACTTAGATAGTGTAGGGGGAATCTTAGAGTAGGCAAGTAGCCAGGGGAAACCCTAGAAACATCTTTGAGTTAAGTATAAGTTTACACGCCCAGTTAGAGGGGGCTGGAATACAAAGAAACACTATTTGTAAGAGAGAACTGTGAGTTAGTAGGAGGAAAAGTTTTTGAGTTACTGTAATTTTGAATGTAACTTGTAGCCATTGGGCACTTGTGAATATAACAGAATGGAAAATTGATCCAAATGTGTTGATCTTGGAATGCGTGTATTTTCCTGTTATTTTCTGTTTTATAAACAAGTGAATGGAACTATGACAATTTGGTAGTTTAAATTGTTTCTCTTCATTTGGAGCTCTGCAAGGTGTGCATCAAGCTAGGGAGGAACATTGTGGAATTGTTTTCTCTTCACTAGGAGCTCTTTAAGGTGTGCATCGAGCCAGAGAGAAAACTCCATGAATCTGAGCTATCGAACTTCCTCAGATGCAAAGAGTGCATGGGAGCCGGAGTCTAAACCAGACAAAGATCAGGAGGAATAAAACTTCGAAAAGTGTTATCGGGATCGAGGAACCCATTCCCTAGAAGGAGAAAATACCGAGTATTTGTATATTTAGAAATATCCTAAGTCGAAATCGAGTAAAATATCAGGAGGAAGGACGTCGTCGAGCATTGGATCGGGGTGGAAATCCCCGCAGGCCATCCGATTGAAGGAAGAAGCACATGCTTTAACCTTGCATAGATCCAGGAGGAGAGTTCAGAAATCCGAACAGATGGTGGAGAATCCACGAGGAGGAACATTGAAACCCTGCAGGTCGTCGGATCAGGTAGAGTTGCAAGGAGGTTAGCGGCAAGAGTTTCTCGACGTTCATTTCGAGACTTTAGGTACCGGGAGGTGGAAGGATAGAGGCTCTTGTCCTTCAGAATCCTGAATTGAGAAATTGCAAAGTCGCAATTCGATCAGAGCCGTCAATCATAGGATGATCTGGACCGTTTCTCCATTTCGGGACTTCCGGTACCCGAAGTTGGAAGGACAGAGGTTCTAGTCCCTCAAAACCTCGAATCGCGAAATCGGGATTCGATGTGAGTCGTCAATCACAGAGATTATTGTGAGCCATTGATTGAATGCCAAGGCATTTCAGTGTTTCGACATTTGGCCATTTTGGATTCTGGGTGACTAGACACTCCAAGGAGCAGGGATACCCTTTGTACCCTGATTTCGTTAAACGTGAAATCCCGAAATTAATAGGCACTGGGCCTTTCGGCTTTTCGGTGACCAGAGACTCTAAGGAGCAGGGATACTCTTTATATCCTAATTTCACAGAAAGAAAAATCCAGAAATTGAGAGGTGTCGGTCATTTTGGCTTTTCGACGATCGAAGGTTCTAAGGAGCAAGGACATCCCGCGCATCCTGATTTTGCGAAACGCAAAATCCTGAAAGAATAGGCGCCGGGTATTTCGGCTTTTCAGCGACTAGAGACCCTAAGATGCAAGGATATCTGTTGCATCCAGATTTCGTGAAATGCAAAATCCCAAAGGAGTGAGCTCTGACCATTTCATCATTTTGGCTTCTCGGTGACTAGAGGTTCTAAGGAGCAAGGACATCTCGCGCATTCTGATTTCGCAAAACGCAAAATCCTAAAATAATAGGCGTCGGGTATTTCAGCTTTTCGGCGACTAGAGACCTTGATGTGAAAGGATATCTCTTGCATCCAGATTTCATGAAACGCAAAATCATGAAGGAGCGAGCGCTAAGCATTTCGACATTTTGGCTACCGGAGGTTCGAGATACCAGAAGATGGGATACTTGACTCGGGAAGTCCCGGTCCCTGAGAAGCGCCTTTTCATCTTGGCACTTGGTCACAACCCTTGGTCGTGCACTATGGGAGGTCACGCTTGACACCCGAAAAATCCAACTGAGCATTCGTAAGGGTCCTGTGTAATTGTCCAAAGGGTTCCAGTTCAAAACTAGAAGGACCATTCGGCTCCAGAATTAGAATATCCTGACTGGAAGGTCGTGCAGTCCTTAGGAGGGATAGGGTATCTGCATCAGGTGGTATCAGAGCCAGGTTTTTCATCTGTATATTTCAGGTGAAGGAGGAAAAAGAAAGAGACAAAAAACTTGGATTTGTACTCTATGTGTGACAGACAGTCAACACAATGTTGCGAAGAAGACGAGATCCGCCTTTAGCCAACCATGTTGTAGAAATGGAGATGCGATATTTTCGCTCCCGAATGGAAGCAATGGAAGCAACATAGAGAAGAGCACCTGATGTTGGGGATGTCAGTGATGTGGAAAGTGAAGAGGATGAGGTTGAAGAAGCTGCAAGAGAGGATGCTACAGAATAACGTATATTGAGAGCAGTTTCCAGACTGGGAGGTAGAGCTAAGATAGAGGTCCCCATGTATGAGGGAAATCTAGATGCTGAAGAAATTTTTAACTAGATAAGGTCCATGGAAAAATACTTCGACTATGAATATGTCGATGAGGAAAAGAAGGTGAAGAAGGCAGTCACCAGGCTAAAAGGGCATGCAGTAATGTGGTGGGACGAACTACAGGCTGAGAGGAGAAGTAAAGGAAAACAAAGGATAAAGAGTTGGGACAAGATAGTAGCGAAACTGAAGGCTAAGTTCATAGCCAAATACTACTAGATCAATCTGTTCAGGAAGCTACAAAACTTGAGAGAGAAAGGGATGACAGTCAAGGAGTACACCAAGGAGTTCTAATGGCTAAACATTAGAACTGGACAAAGGGAGAGAGGTGAAGAAAGAGTCGCCAGATATATAAATGGCTTGAGATATGAGATCCAGGATGAGCTTAGCATGATGTCAGTAAGGATTGTGGAATATTCTTATCAGTTTGTGCTAAAGGCAGAGGAGAAGTTGGCCAGAAAACAAAACCAACGAGGAAGAAATAAAGGCTCAATCCCAAGTAAAAGTAAGGGATTTAACCATGACAGAGAACATTAGTCTAAGGATGAGGCTGAGAAACCACAATCACTTGGAACGAGGAGGAAGTTCACGAGGGATAAAGAATGGTGTATGAAACTCTTCTAGGGGAAGAGGTAGAGGAGGAGTAAGGTTCTATAACTGTGGAAAGGTAGGGTACATGTGTTGGAAATGTCTTGAGAAGAAGAAAGAAGGAGGAGAAGCTAACATTTCAAAATCCCAACGAAGAGATGTTGAGGAAGAAGGAGTAGAGGATGGAGCATCCCTGATGTTGAGAAAAGTTCTCTTAAAACTAGAGGCAGAAATTGAAAATCCAGTGCAGAGAAACAGTCTCTTCAGGACAACTTACAAGACTAAGGATAAAGTATGCAAGGTAATCATTGACAGTTGGAGTACTGAAAACCTAGTATCCACGGAGATGGTGGAGAAATTGGAGATGAAGACAACTGCACATCTAAGGCCATACAAAGTCTCATGGCTGCAAAAAGGACACCAGGTAAAGATCGCTAAGCAATAACTGGTTGAAATTAAAATAGGAGGATATAAAGATGAAATCCTATGTGATGTAATTCCCATGGACGTATGCCACATTCTGTTGGGAAGACCATGGTAGTTTGACAGAAATGTCATTCACAATGGAAGAAGGAATACATATACATTGGAGAAGAATGGTAGGACACATATGTTGCTGCCAATTGAGGAGAAGAGAGCGAAGGAGGAATCCAACACAAGCATACTTCTCATGAGTGGGAAGGAACTCCTGAAAGAAGTCAATGAAGAAGAGGAGATGTAGTTTGTTGTGGTGAGGAAGCCTAGAGTAATCCTTACAAGTAAATCAGTGAATGATCTACCTGAAGAAGTTTAGGAGCTGCTGGATAATTTTGTTGATATAGTGGTGGATGAGCTGCCAAACTCATTGCCACCCATCAGGAGTATCAATCATCATATCGACTTGATACCAGGAGCAAGCCTGCCAAACAAGGTAGCGTACATATTAACACCTCGATAAAATGAGGAGGTGAAGAACCAAGTCCAAGAGTTGCGGGATAAGGGCTTAGTTAGAGAAAGTTTGAGCCCATGTGCAGTACCAACTGTGTTAAGCCCAAAATAAGATGGAGGATGGAGAATGTGCACAGACTCGAGAGACATCAACAAAATCACCATCAGGTATAGATTTCCTTTACCAAGAATGGATGACTTAATGGATTGTTTAAGTGGAGAAAATTTATTTTCTAAGATAGATCTGAAAAGTGGATATCATCAGATCAGGATGAGAGAACATGATGAATGGAAAACAACCTTTAAGACAAAAGAAGGCCTGTATGAGTGGTTAGTTATGCCATTTGGCTTAACGAATGCCTCGAGCACTTTTATGAGGATGATAAATGAAATTCTAAAAGATTTCATTGGTAAGTTCATCGTTGTATATATGGATGATATACTAATATTTAGAAAGACTAAAGAGGAGCATTTGAGACACCTAACGCTAGTAATGAGGAGGCTACAACAGGAGAAGCTGCTGATCAATTTGAAGAAATCCTCTTTTATGAAGATAAAACTCATTTATTTGGGTTTCGGGATCTCTTCAAATGAACTAAAGATGGATCCAAAGAAGGTGAAAGTGATCAAAGAATGGTCATCACCAAGGAGCATGTTCGAGGTAAGGAGATTTCATAGTTTAGCAATTTTTTATAGAAAGTTCATTAGAGACTTCAGTGGGATTTGTGCACCAATGATGGATATATTGAAGAACTGACAAAAGTCTTTTAAATGGATAGAGGAGGCTAAAAAGAGATTCAATATACTTAAGGAGAAGATAATAGAACGACCAATTCTAGTCTTGTTGAATTTCAAAAAGACATTTCAGGTAAGATGTGAGGCAAGTGGAGTTGTAATAGGAGTAGTTTTGAGTCAGGATAATCGACATGTTGCCTATTTCAACAAGAAGATGAATGAGAATAAGAGGAAATACTCCACATATGACAAGGATTTCTATGCCATAATTCAAGCATTGAAGAAATGGAGGCATTATCTTGTTCCGCAAGAGTTTGTCTTGTACAACGATAACCAAGATTTACAATTCATAACCCGACAAGAAAAATTGAACCAGAGGCATGCAAAATGGGTTGAATATATGCAAAATTTTACTTTTGTCATAAAACATATTGTTGGGAATGCTAACAAGGTTGTTGATGCATTAAGCAGGAGATGTTTAATTCTGCGGGAATTCCAGGTGAAGACCTTGGGGTTTGAACACCTTAAGGATATGTATTTTGATGATATAGATTTCAAAGAGGCCTACGAAGCATGTATAAGACCTGTACTAAGAGATAGAAGTCAGTGGACAGAGTATATGGTTCAACAAGGATTGTTGTTCAGAGGAAATCAATTGTGCATACCAAGATGCTCAATGAGGGACAATCTTCTGAAGGAGAAGCATAGTGGAGGATTGACTGGACATTTTGGCCATGGTAAAATGTTCGCACAATTGAGAAGATCGTACTATTGGCCAGGTATGAGAACAAATGTGATAAATTTGGTGAACATATGTAGAATCTGGAAACATGCAAAGGGGAAAAAATAGAACACTGGATTGTATCAACCATCGCCAATACCAAAGAAGCCTTGGGATGCAATAAGCATGGATTTTGTGTTGGGATTGCCAAGAACACAAAGGGGATTTGACTCCATATTTGTGGTGGTGGATAGATTTTCAAAGATGGCACATTTCATCCCATGCCAGAAAACTAGTGATGCAACACATGTTGCAAATCTATTTTTCAAAGAAGTTGTAAGACTTCACGGCCTACCCAGGAGCATTGTCTCAGACAGAGACACAAAATTTGTTGGGCACTTTTGGATGACATTGTGGAAGAATATGGTGACAAATTTTTCCTTCAGCTCAACTTATCACCCTCAGACAGATGGACAGACTGAGGTGGTAAATAGAAGTTTGGGAAACTTATTGAGAAGCCAGGTTACTAAACACCATAACTAGTGGGATCAGGTTCTGCCACAAGCAGAATTTGCATAAAATGAATGACCAAACAGAAGCACTGGAAGGAGCCCATTCCAAATACTCTATCGAATGCAACCCAGGGGAGTTTCTGAGTTAAGGGACTTGGAATAGGGAGAGATCAGAAGCGCTGGAGCAGAGGATTTTGCTGCTAAGATGCAGAGACTCCATGGTCGAATCAAAGAACAATTACATAGTTCTAATAAAAAAAAAAACACAGAGCTGATCAACATCATAGGGAACTTCAATTTGAAGTGGGAGATAAGGTTTTAGCACATCTCAGGAAGGAAAGGTTCACTAGGGGAACATATAAAAAATTGAATATGAAGAAGATAGGACCTTATAAGATCTTGAGGAAGTTTGATGCAAATGCCTATGAGATCGAACTACCAAATGGTGTGGGAATTTCACCCATATTCAATGTTTCATACCTATATCCTTACAGGAAAGATGACACAGAAGGGTCAAAAGATCGAGGAAAAATTCAGTGGGAGAAACAGATGGCTGTAGCAGGAAAGTCGCAGATGGAGAAAATTGTTGATCAGAGGATTGACAAAAAGACCAGGAGGAATACTTATTTTGAGTATATGTTCAAATGGAAGGGACACCCAATAGAAGATGCCAGTTGGGAAAATAAAGTTGCTATCCAGAAGTAGGGAAAATCAGTAGAGGAGCTCATGGACAAGAGTCCATGAATTTTTGTCAAGGGGAGTATGATGCAGGAGCATCGTTGGCAAGCGCACAGAGGCAGGACCACTCAACATGTGTGAGTTCTTTTAGAAATTCAATGTTGACAGTTGCAACCGATTTTTTGAAATCCTCTTTCACTCAGCACTGAAATTCACCTTTCGAGGCACGCTTGAACCAATGCCGAATTTACCCTTTGAGGCACATTTTGAAAATTGTAAATAGAGCAGGAGTTTCCACTTCGGCTTTGTAATGCGACTGAACTTAGATAGTGTAGGAGGAATCTTAGAATAGGCAAGTAGCCAGGGGAAACCCTAGAAACATATTTGAGTTATGTAGAAGTTTACACGCCCAGTTAGAGGGGGCTGGAATACAAAGAAAAAATAGTTGTAAGAGAGAACTGCAAGTTAGCAGAAGGAAATTTTTTTGAGTTACTGTAATTTTGAATGTAACCTGTAGCCATTGGGAACTTGTGAATATAACAGAATGGAAAATTGATCCAAATGTGTTGAGCTTGGACTATGTGTATTTTCCTATTATTTTTTGTTTTATAAAAAAGTGAATGGAACTATGAGATTTTGGTAGTTTCAATTATTTCTCTTTATTTGGAGCTCTGCAAGGTGTGCATTGAGCCAGGGAGGAATGCTGTGGAATTATTTTCTCTTCACCGGGAGATCTACAAGGTGTGTATCAAGCCAGAGAGAAAAGGTCGTGAATCTGAGCTATTGAACTTCCTCAGACGCAAGGAGTGTGCAGGAGCCAGAGTCCGAACTAGAAAAATATCAGTAGGAATAACACTTCAGAAAGTGTTATCGGGATCCAGAAACCCATTCCCTGGAAGGAGATAAGACCGAGTCTTCATAGACTTAGAAATATCCTAAGTTGAAATCGAGTAAAATCTCAGGAGGAAGAACATTGTCGAGCATTGGATTGGGGTGGAAATCCTCATAGGCCGTCCGATTGAAGGAAGAAGCACAGGATTTAACCCTGCATATACCCAGGAGGAGAGTTCGAAAATCCAAATGGATGGTGGAGAATCCCCGAGGAGGAACTCCAAAACCCCGCAGGCCGTTGGATCAGGTAGAGTTGTGAGGAGGTTAGCGACGAGAGTTTCTCAATGTTCATTTCGGGACTTCGGGTACCGAGAGGTGGAAGGATAGAGGCTCTTGTCCTTCAGAACACTGAATAACAAAATCACGAAGTCGCGACTTGATTAGATCCGTCAATCACAGGACGATCTGGACCATTGGTCCATTTCGGAACTTAGGGTACCGGGAGTTGGAAAGACAGAGGTTCTAGTCCCTCAAAACCCCGAATCGTGAAATAGCGAAATTGCGATTCGACGTGAGCCATTGATCATAGGGATTATTGTGAGCCATTGATTGAACACCAAGGCATTTTGGCATTTCAGCATTTGGGCATTTCGGCGACCAAATACTCCAAGGAGTAGGGATACCTTTTGTACCCTGATTTCACGAAACACGAAATCTCGAAATTAATAGGCGTTGGGCCTTTCGTATTTTCGGTGACTAGAGACTCTAAGGAGTAGGGACACTCTTTGTATCCTAATTTTGTGAAACACGAAATCCTGAAATCGAGAGGTGCCAGGCATTTCATCTTTTCAGCGACCGGAGGCGCTAAGGAGCAAGGACATCTCGCGCATCCTGATTTCGCCAAACACAAAATTCCGAAAGAATAGGCACCGGGTATTTCGGATTTTCAGCGACTGGAGACCCTAAGGTGCAAGGATATCCCTTGCATCTACATTTCATGAAATTTGAAAACCCGAAGGAGCGAGCGCTAGCCATTTCGACATTTTGGCTTCTCGGCGACCGGAGGTTCTAAGGAGAAAGGGCATCCTGTGCATCCTGATTTCGTGAAACGAGAAATCTTGAAAGAATAAGCGTCGGGTATTTCGGCTTTTTGGTGACTGGAGACCCTAAGGTGAAAGGATATCCCTTGCATCCAGATTTCGTGAAACGCAAAATCCCGAAGGAGCGAGCGTCGACCATTTCAGCATTTCGGCTACTGGAGGTTTGAGAGACCAGAAGACAAGATACTTGACTCGTGAAGTCCCGGTCCCCGATAAGCTCCTTTTTGGCTTGGTACTTGGTCACAACCCTTGGTCACGCACTATGGGAGATCATGCTTGATGCCCGAAAAATCCAACTGAGCATTCGTAAGGGGCCTGTCTAATTGTCCGAAGGGTTCTAGTTTAGAACCAGAAGAGCCATTTCAGCTCCAAAATCAAAAGATCTTGACCGGGAGGTCACACAACCCTTAGGAGGAATAGGGGGTTTGCATCAAAAAGTAAATTATGTATTATCTTTGATACCAATATGACATCAACCTCTCCTCCTCTCCTTCGGGGCTGACTCAACCTCCCAGTCTAGGATCGTTCAGTCACCAAACCGAATGGTTCATCGGGCTCCTAATGGAACTGTTTTAACTTGACACATGCCCTTTACTTTTTTGGCGCGGTTATGTAGCACCCATAGACCCCCTTCTTAGTGTTTTTCAATTCTTAACACCAATGCCTCTAGCTCCTAGTGCTGGGATTCCTCCTTGACATGACCACAGGATATGATCGTGGGCCAACTCCCATCGTGATCTCGTACTTCAGATCTTTCATGAGCTTCTTTCTCCTTTTCCCTGATTTTCAAATCGATGAATTCTCTGGGACCAGATCTATGGTCCACGTTCTCCTCGCTATCAACGACTATGACAAATTCGTTAGTTTGGACATCATGACTCCTCTCTTCTCCCGACACTACTTTTTCCAACTTTCATATCAAAGAAGTGTTGATCTCTTGCCACAGATCCTATCCCATTAGACGGCTAGGATTTCTTTGGCTTTCAACTCTTTGAGTATTCTCTCCTCAAATTTTCTCCGAAGGGTTCTTCCTCCTAAATGCATTGATCTCTACCACGTACCCCTTCTAGATCCAATGGTCTAGATTGAAATCATTCTTTGCAACTTCGCGAAGATCTTCGTTTTCTCTCGACAAACCTCCCAAAGTTATAGCTACTGAACCTATCGATCTTCTGCCACGTATCTCTCCCGATGATGGATGATTTCACTATCTTTGGGACTTTGGCAAGTCCTCGACTCCTTTTCACACTTAGCGCAATTTATTTCTTCGATATTAAGGTTGTTCTTGAACTTGTTTTGCACTCCTTGCAGAACTTTATGCAGACTCTCTTGCGACTTTTCTTGGCTTGAAGCCTTCAAAGCTCATTGTTCCTTTATGAACTTGTGTGTGCCCTCTTGGAAGCTTCTTTCTCTTCCTCCTGAGCTTGTAATATGGAATTTCATTATCTTGGGTGCACTCCTTGTGCTTAGCTCCATTCTTCGACAACTTCTCCCTTAACTTCTGGAAGGGTTTAAGGCATATCCTTTCCTTTGTCGATGCACTCTTGCTAATCCTTCCTTCCTCAGAATGTTTAGTAATTCTGAGAGTCTCCTAAGGGTTCCAACACTTTCAATTATGTTTTCCTTGTACACACTTGCACCAACTCGATTCCCTCCTGACAGAGTGTTTCAGCGTTTTCAACAACTCTAAGTTGTGCTTCCTCCCACACAGTCTTTCTTTCCAAGGTACTTAACCACCTTGCAATTTATCCCTGAGTCTGTGAATTACTCTAGTATGCAGCCTTGGCAACTTCCCTTCTAACTCCACTGAGTTAATATACACACTCCTTGCATCGGCTCACAAAGTTTCTTCTCTCTCTTGCGCACTCCTTGTATTTCTCCTAGAGATCCAAACTTAACTCAACATACTCGTGGATAGAAAACTGTATCTCTATCCCTACAGGTGATTTCTAACATACATCTACAGCTCAAATGTATACAAATGATATTCATAACATATCATCCATTGAATAGAAAGTTAAAATAGGAAAATACGTTGATGGGTGTTGTATAAGCACTAAAAACACACTAAAAACCCTCAATTAAATTGTCAACCCCAGGTAAGTAAACTTAGAGTTGTAGAAAAATATATGCCAAGGTAGAAAGATTGGTAGTAGTATAGTATAACTAAGGAAGTGGCTATCTAAGGGATAATCTATTGAAGCAAAGCTATCTAATGAGAAAACCCTACTTTTGGACCAAGGATCGATGGATAGTTCTAAGAATGCAAGTAAAAACCCTATGTAAAGCAAACTAGTTCATAACAATAAGCAAAAGAAACTATTAAGCATAACAATAAGAAAATAAAAAAATAAAACTACTTTAACTTTCCAACCTAAATTCAATGAGAAACTACCCTATGAAAGCAAGTAAATAAACAAGCCAAGAACTATTCTATTAAAGAAAGTAAACAAGTAAGAAAAACAACTAGATAACCTATTAAAGCAAGTAAACAAGTAAGCATAACAACTATCTAGCCTATTAAAGAAAATAAACAACTAACTACTCTAAGATAACTTCTACTGCAAGTAATATAATTAAAACTTCTCATTGAACAACTATCTAGCCTAAGAGGCAAGTGGACTATATTCTTAATTCAACCTTCAAAACTGTTTCTAATTCATAATAGGAAATCTATTTAACTGAAAGCAAGAAGGACTAACAACTAACCTTTAATCTATGATAAGAAAACTTCTCTCTAACCTATCAAAGCAAAAGACTATCTATCCTACAACAACAATAAAACTATATTATGATCTATGAAAGCAAGAAACTATATCTTCTGTTCTACAAAAGCAAGAAACTATCTTTTGATCTATGAAAGCAAGAAACTATCTTTTAACCTATGAAAACATCAATATAGTGTTGGTGGTTGTGTGAATGTCTCTAGTGTCGTATGATATCTCGATGACACTTGACAACAAAGGATAATTCAAGCGGTATAAGCTCTACACTGATCTCAATAGCAAAGTGAAAGGTATGGATTAAACAATCCAATGAGAATTTAATAATTACACAAACAATGTTAATCACCATGCATATTCATGGAATTATTAACCATCAACAATATAACGAGATTAGAATTGTACTTCTATGCTATGTAAACAAACTTCATAATTAAATTCAATCATTAACTAAGAAATATAATTGCAATCTAATTCTAGGAAAGGAACTGCATAAAGTCAAACTATGTTATATCTATGTTAACAATTCAAAGTGCAAGAAAGAAAATGCTTAAAAACATAAATTAAAAGATGGTTCTAGCATATGAAAAGTAAACTAATGAATAAACAAATTAACAACTAGTTAGCGAAATATAAATGAAAATTAAATAGGCAATAAAAACTGAAACTAACCCTATCCATCAACCAAAGCCTTGGTTAAAGAAAGCATGAAACAAAACTTTGTTCTACTCTGTTTTAACTTCTATTTTAAATTTGATTTTAAAAGCATAAATAAACTTCAATCTAACATCTAATTGCACATGGGGTTAGTGCATGAGTTTGCAAACTCGTTCCTAATTATAAAATCAATGCATATTAACAAAAACCTTCATACTAACCTGCAAAAGAGAATTAAAACAATTAAACTATAACAACAAATTATATGACAAAAGAAAAATAGCAATGCATGTACAAGAAATGAGATAAAAGACATCTAAGCTTTGAAATACATAAATAACACATAGAACAGTTTCTAGACCGTTGGTACCCCCCCAACGAGTCGTGGTCACTTCTCAAATGCACACCACGAGCTCAACAAAATGATTTCACCATTAAAACTTGAAAAACACAGTCTTATACAATTATGGCAATTGAAAAATGCAAAAACAGAGGAAAATGTTTTTATCTCTATCGTCTACTTTGTCTACTACTCATTAGCTATTGTATGGCAACCACAATGGTATTTATAAGATTTACAGACCAATTGGTTGATCATAGGAGGGTTGAACCACTTCTAAAAATGACAAATTACATTAATGGTGCCCTAACTACCGAAATAGAGAGAGCCAATAATCACCCTGCTCAACAACCTAAATTGAGTTGTCAAGAGTTCAGTAGCTAGAGGGGATAAGGATGAGAAAAACCCACGTTCCTAATTCTCCCATCACTGGCCGCCAATACCATAACTGCCAATTCATCCACCATTTTTATGCAGGATGCAGTGTTGGACGCAATGCCAGAATGGGTACCGGATCAAGTACTAGAAGGAGTATTGGACTGAGTGCTGGAAGAAGAAATGCGATGCATTTTTGCCCTGTAACACCAGAAAATGTGAATCAAATCCTTGGAAGCATAAAAACATGATGACTTATACTCAATATTATCATTAAAAATGACTCATATGTACCTAATGTATATCATACCATTTTAGCATAAAATTCTTCAAAACGCTCCATCAAAACATGAAAAACACATTGTACATTCGACAAAAAGTGTCTAATAACTGTCATAAATTGATCATATCTTGGGCCCAACATTACCCCCACACTTAATATTTTGCAGGTCCCACTAAAAAAAAAATGAAATTACCCCTCATGACTAAGCTTGTTGAGGAGGATCAACTTTGGAAGCTTCTCCTTCTCACTATGAAGACTTTTCCTTATGCCTCTTGTGTTGCTTCAGTTGTGATCTAAGGCTGCGGTTGGATTTCAAAAATCTTCTTAGATTTTGTTCCGGTAAAGAAATGGCTTGTGAAGGAGGGTTTAAAGTCCTTGGAGAGTGGGGTTTGGATGGAGAAATAGGACCCTTATATCTGATGTCTTTTTTCTAGTCTTGATTGTCAGGTGAGGGTTTACAAATTTATAAATGAATGCATCCCAAGTTTGCCCCTATTTTTTTCAATTCGGCTAAAAAACGGAGTTTGATAAGGCCATGGTGAAAGAGGTTGTTGTTGGGGTTGGTTACATTCTTCCTCACTTGAGAGGACATCTTATCCAATCTCTTTAAAAATTAGAAGGGAAAAATTCAATTGTTTATTGAAATAAAAGTGGGCTAACAATCGAAAATGGAATGCTTAAAAAACAGAGTATCTACCTGCACTATGTCAACATGACATTGAAGACACTATTGCGGCAAGATTTGAAAAGGACAGAGAGTATTGTCTTGGAAGAGTCAATGAACACCTGGATATGCTCCTGAAAAAGGCCAACATGGACATCAATCTTCAGAGACACATATCCAAGAACTACTACATCAGAAAATAGATCAGGAAAAGTCACAAAAAGTGTTCTACAAGACCACGCTACGCTTTTGACTTTGTTTTTGGTCATCATTTTAAAAAGATGTTTTTGACCACAGAAAGATGAATTTTGGAAAACAAAAGGAGTTTATTTATAATGACATACCAAATCAGAATAACCTCTTTCAGGTTTTACACAGGTATCATATATTGGGAGATAGTCAACTTTCTTGGAGACCTATTTCAGAAAATATTTTTTTCCAATTTAATTTCTTGTTTTAGTCATTATTTTCAAAACTGGTTTTTTACCAAATAAAGATGAATTTTGAAAAACCAAAGGAATTTTTTTCTAAGGACATACCAAATAATAATAACCTCCTTCATTATTTACACATGTAGCATATAGTGGGATATATTCAACTTTCTTGGAGGCCCATCTAAGAAAATCAATTTCTCCAATTTAATTTCTTGTTTTAGTCATTATGTTGTTGCACATATTCCAAGAACATGGGAATGAATTTTAAAAAACTGAGAGAGGGTTATCTTAAAAAAAACCATTTCTACAAAAACCTCTCATGTTTTTGTAATATGTGTTATGGTTAAAAATTTATAGCCCCATCTTTGACCCCTATTTTTCTGTTGCACTTCTGTCACAGTTGTTGCACTTTTGGACAGTTTGTTTCCAAATCAATTGTGAAGGGGTTATATGTATATTTTTTCTTGGATTAGTGACTCCAGAGTGTATAGGAAATATTCATATTTACATTCATAACTTTTTCATTAAATAACGCATTGAGGAAGGCCTCCAAAACTTGTTTCTCTTCTGCTACAATTTGTTGCCACCTCGATGCTTTCCTGTGATTGTTTCAAAGTTATTTGCATTGTTTTGGATGAAACTGTCATGTTATGTTACATATTATTCTTATGAATGGATTCATGATCTCATTCCCATATTTAACGTGTTGCGTCTACACTATACACAATGACAAATGCTACTGAGTATACCTACCTTGCCCCATTCTATCTTTGCAACTCATCTTTTTGAAACCCTGGCCTATCTCCCTAGACATAGATTATCATCCAGAAAAATCCAAATCAAAACCATATTGAACTAAATAAATAGCCTAATACAGATCCAATTAACCTTGTTCCTATGTTTATAGTTGTGTAACACAGATCTGTAGTGAGTTTAATAATGTGTTATTGATCTGTAATTGTCACAAAGAACCAATTAAGGATACAAAGTCTTTTATAGCATAAACATAAAAATGCACAGTAAGCTCATAACACACACAATGATGTCAGCAATATAAAATTTAGCATACCAATAAAAAAAACTTCTGATATAATATCCCAAGACATTGTAAAAAGACAATATGATAGAATTCTGACAGAAATTATACTTTCTCTTCTCATGGATTTTGCTATATAAATGGGTAGTGCTTAGTGTTTTTTTTATCTCAACAAAATCCCCCACAGACTGAAGATATGGCACATCCTCATGCCATGAATTAACAATAGGTATTTATTGTTTTGATAGGGGGGTTATGTTATCTCCTCTTTTATCCACTCTTTGGAGTATCCCTTAGTTCCAGAAATGTTCTGAAATTCGGGTTTGAAAACCCTGTTATAGCTTGCTCTTGGCAACTGGTGGTGTTTAAATCAACAGTCTCCAACTCTTGGGAGCTTTGTGGTTGAGGCAATTGATTCCTCAGAGACCAAAAATACAGTGAATAGGAGCTGAGGCAGGCTAAGAGTGTTCCATTATTATTTTTTTTTTCCATCGTGATCACACAATCCACTCCTCTATCACACATTTTATAAGGCATGCAATCATAACTCTGTAATGAATAGTTTGTAATGACAATAAACTAGTTAAGTGCTCTGTTAAGGAGATGTACAATAGTTTATAACACACATGGAATTAGAATTTAGAAAACAAAATGACTACTGATGTAATAGCCTATATCATGAAAACAATACACATAAATTTTTACAAAGATTTACTTCTTCTAGGCAATGTTATCATTTGTCAACTCATGAACCCCTACCCCACACCTAATTATTGTGACACCTCATCATCAAAAGTATAGGAAACTAGTCAGTTCTCCCAATAGACGAAGATTTATAGCTTATTAAGCGTAGAGATAAATTTCACAGATTGGTCTGACGAGACAATTAAATGATGGCCCCACTTATAGGATAAGAGATACTATATATAGATAAGAAGAGGTAGGCAAGAGAGTTTCAAGATAATCTTAGAGTTAGTTCCCAATGACAAGTTTATGGAGTTCATTAACCTTAGCTTAACCATACATACTTCATGTCAGCTTTGTCTCCAAGTAATGTCATACATGAGGATAAGTTTAAATTTATTATTTATTTTTGTCATATTACCATCCTTGCTAGGTAGAATGCCCCGCTGCCAGCAAGCCTGTTCAGTACTCCGATGGGTTTACGTAGTCTTACCACATGCCGGTACACGCTACCAGTAGACCTGTTCAGTATCCCAATAGGTTAGCCTCTTACACCCTCAGAGACTGGCCCTCCATCTTTTAATATTTTAGTATAAGATTTCTTTATGCAAGAAGATGGGGGGACAACTCTGAAAATAACTTTTTCTTTCTTTTTTCAATTGGGGTGGTATTTATGTTAGAGGTTGACTTTCTGTTATATTACTTAGTGATTGTCCCGATGAAAGGGGGTACTTAAGCGGATGTGGCCTATCTAAAGATATGATATAATCAATCTATTTAGTGTGTAGTGGATGATACCATTGAGAAAGAACATAAAGGTATCTCTAGGCTCAACTCACTTTCTTCTTTTGTATTTATTGTGATATTTCCATGACTAACCACTAATAAAGATACTTTACTTACTTACTCAGGTTTCTTGGTAAAATTGTACGAGAGACCTCTAAGCTTGATGGTTACGGTATCACTTCCTTATATAGTGGTGAATATTTTCAAGAGAAACCTCTTTTTAAAATGCCTTAAGAACAAGAAGATGAAAATATTTGCAAAAACATGGGTAACTACAACAAGTCATTATTCATTTGATGCTTAGCAGACAATAAGGTCCAAGTGTAACAAATTTTTTGAAGAAAATCCTTCTTTTATATTTTCTTGGAATTGTCTACCCTTGGTGATATAAATACCTACAGAGATCTCTAAAACTATTTGCAAAAACCAAACTCTAAAATATAATAAACTAAGGAGATCAATGAGACCAGGTCATAGGAACATAGATCTCATTGTTATTTTATTAAAAGAAAGTGTAAAATGAGGTTGCATTAGACTTTAAGATGAACTAACAACATGCATCTTTTATTTACTATCCTACCCTACCTAAAAAGAAAGGGAAAATCTTTAATCAAGTGTAAGAACTTTTCCAATGTAACCATGTGTAGAGTAAGATAAGAAACATACTCATATCCATATATGAAAAAGTTACCCTAATGATTACCTGGATATGAAGAACCAACAAACCTACTTGTTTTGGCATCAGAAGGTGTTGAAGAAGACAATAGTATTGTGGCGTGATGACCTCTTGAAACCAAATTTCAATGTAATCTTGATATTTATCAACACTAATTTCTATTCTCTCCTTCATCATGCTATGCAAATCCTCTTCTTTTGGATGATTGATTTCTGAAGTACATAAAGGATATGTTGAGATGGATTTTGAGAACTCCTCAATCTTAGGTCTTAGTGATTTCTCTCCAGCAGAGGTATTCCATAAGTTTTCAACTTCCTTCACAGTTTGGCAAGGAAGATCATTTTGTAGCTCATAGGACCTTGATTCTTCTAATATTTATGGAGAGGTAGATACACTTTTGGCTGCTTCCAAAATATGTTCTTCTTGAAAAGAAGAAATCTCGGTTGTTGCTAGGATTTGAGAGAGTTCTTCCAAACTAATGGTCATCTTGGAATTCATTCTCCTGGTGGTGGTAAGGAAACAAAGGTTTTGTTTTTTGATTCTATAGTGGGCTCGAGTGTTCTTGCCTCATGTCCCACTATTACTGATGCTTCTACTTTTGTTCTATAGTGCTCCCTACGTTATTCAATTTAGAGACTACTTTAGCTGATTGAGTTGAGATAGCTCATGTTTTTCGGTATCGGCCTGTGAAGCTTATGAGTGGAACGTTCCTTTCCCCAAAAATATTGGAAGGAACCTTGGTTGAAAGATCTAATTTAGATTTAACGTATCTACCTTTTGGGTCTCTAGGTCTATTCATGAAAGTAAGAAAAATAAAAATATACCATTGGGTTTCTAGGTCTATTCATGAAAGTAAACAAAAACAAAAGGAAAAAAACTACCATTGGGTTTGGGGGAGCCTGCAATAGTAGATGCGCAGATTCTTACCTCTCGTCTTAAAGTCACCCTACCACCAATCTAATGCTAAGGTCTAGAAATGATCTATTTCCTAACTACTTCCTACCTTGAGACAACTCCCCAGCAGCGGCGCCAAAAATGATGCGTGTTGTATATGCACTAAAAACAAACTAAAAACCCTCCATTAAATTGTCAACCCGGGGTAAGTAAACTTAGAGTTGTAGAAAAATATATGCCAAGGTAGAAGGATTGGTAGTAGTATAGTATAACTAAGGAAGTGGCTATCTAAGGGATAATATATTCAAGCAAAGCTATCTAAAGAGCAAACCCTACTTTTGGACCAAGGATCAATGGATAGTTTTAAGAAAGAAAGTAAAAGACCCATGTAAAACAAACTAGTTCATAACAATAAGAAAAAGAAACTATTAAGCATAACAATTTAAGAAAATAACAAAAGAAACCTACTTTAACTTGCCAACATAAATTCAATGAGAAACTACCCTATTAAAGAAAGTAAATAAACAAGCCAACAACTATTCTATTAAAGAAAGTAAACAAGTAAGAAAAACAATTAGCTAACCTATTAAAGCAAGTAAACAAGTAAGTAGAACAACTAGCTAGCCTATTAAAGCACATAAACAACTAACTACTCTAAGATAACTTCTACTGCAAGTAATCTAATTAAAACTTCTCATTGAACAACTATCTAGCCTAAGAGGCAAGTGGACTATATTCGTAATTCAATCTTCAAAACTATTTCTAATTCATAAAAGGAAATCTATTTAATTGAAAACAAGAAGGACTAACAACTAACCTTTAATCTATGATAATAAAACTTCTCTCTAACCTATCAAAGCAAAAGACTATCTATCCTACAAGAGAAATAAAACCATATTCTGATCTATGAAAGAAAGAAACTATATCTCCTGATCTACAAAAGCAAGAAGTTCTATTTTTTGATCTATGAAAGCAAGAAACTATCTTTTAACCTATGAAAACGAAAATATAGTGTTGGTGGTTGTGTGAATGTCTCCGGTGTCATATGATATCTCGATGTCACTTGACAACAAAGGATAATTCAAGTGGTATAAGATCTACACTGATCTTAATAGAAAAGTGAAAGATATGAATTAAACAATCCAATGAGAATTTAGCCATTACAGAAACAATGTTAATTACCCTACATATTCATGAAATTATTAACCATCAACAATATAATGAGATCATAATTGTACTTCTATGCTATGTAAACAAACTTCATAATTAAATTCAATCATTAACTAAGAAATATAATTGCAATCTAATTCTAGGAAAGGAACTGCATAAAGTCAAACTATGCTATATCTATCTTAACAATTCAAAGTGCAAGAAAGAAAATGCTTAAAAACAAAAATTAAAACATGGTTCTAGCATATGGCAAGTAAACTAATGAATAAACTAATTAACAACTAGTTAGAAAAGTCTAAATGACAATTAAATAGGAAATAAAAAATGAAACTAACCATATCCATCCACTGAAACCTTGGTTAATGAAAGGATGAAATAAAACTCTGTTCTACTATGTTTTAACTTCTATTTTAAATTTGATTTTAAAAGCATAAATAAAATTCAATCTAACATCTAATTGCACACGCGGTTAGTGTATGAGTTTACAAATTCATTCCTAATTATAAAATCAATGCATATTAACAAAACCATTCATACTAACATGCAAAATAGAATTAAAACAGTTAAACTATAACAACAAATTATATGACAAAAGAAAAATAACAATGCATGTACACGAAATGAGATAACAGACATCTAAGCTTTGAAATGCATAAATAACACATAGAACAATTACCAAAATGTTGGTGCCCCCCCCCAACAAGTCGTGGTCACTTCTCAAATGCACACCACGAGCTCAGAAAAACGATTTCACAATTAAAACTTGAAAAACACAGTCTTATACAATTCTGTTAATTGAAAAATCCAAACATAGAGGAAAACATTTTTATCTCTATCGTCTACTTTGTCTATTGCTCCTTAGTTATTGTATGACCATCACGATGGTATTTATAATATTTACATACCAAGTGGTCGACCACATGAGTGTTGAACCATTTCTAAAAACGACAAATTACATTAATGGTGCCCTAACTGCCGAAATAGAGCGAGCCAATAACCACCCTCCTCAACAACCTAAACTGAGTTGTCAAGATTTCATTAGCTGGGGGGGATAAGCACGAGAAAAATCCACATTCTTGATTTTCCCATCATTGGCCACCAATATCATAACCACCAATTCACCCACCATTTTTGTGCAGTGTGCAGTGTTGGACTGGGTACGAGATCAAGTACTTGAAGGAGTACCAGACTGAGTGCCGGAAGCAAAAACGTGATGCATTTTTTCCCTGTAACACGAAAAAATGTGAATCAGATCCTTGGAAGCATAAAAAACATGATGAATTGTACTCAATATTATCATTAAACATGAATCATATGTACCTAGTGTAGATGATATCGTTTTAGCATAAAATTCTTCAAAACACTCCTTCAAAACATGAAAAACATATATGTACATTCGGAAAAAAGTGTCTAATAACTGTCATAAATTGATCATAGATCGGGCCCAACAACTATCATTTTCTATTAATGGTGGAATATCAAATTACAATAGTGGAGCCTGGACTACGACTAAGTCTCGAATCTCATCAACTCTCCTAACTTGGATTACAATGATTTTTCCTCAAACTCCAGCCGCCTCTACCAAGCATACAATACAAAGATTTATACAAGAGGGGCTCAATGAGCTTCCCTCGCATGCTAAACTGGTGGTGTCAAATCACCATTCAAAATTCCTATCGAAAGGGCAAATTACAACGATGGAAATTTGCTCCAAATCAGATGCAAATCCATTCTGCCGTCAACCACTTAATGGCGACCTTATCTCCAGCTTGTGCGAAATCACAATTTAGCTCTTCGAGCGTGTCCTCCTTAATTGCCTGGATCACGCTTTAAATTCTTAAGGCAAGAGGTGGAAAGATGCTCCTGCATCAGTAGGGGACAAGGGACACCCTTATTTGACTAACATTATTTATTTATATCATTTATTTATGCATTCATAACATTATAATTTATAGTTTATCAATGATAAAAGTAATTATCATTTCTAGTTTACCAACGAGAAAATTAATTACAACGAGAAAATTAATTAATATATTTGTATTGTAAATATTTTAATATTATGAATATTTTTTATATTTAATCAATTAAAATATAATGTTTATTATTAAAATATAATATTTAATAACAATATCAATATTTTTAAATGATATTGTTTTTAATTGTTTTGATTCTATACCATTTTTAAATTATATTGTTTTTATTTTTTTTGCTTCTATACTCAGAAAATGATGTACATATATTTATTTTTAAATTATATTGTTTTTATTTGTTTTGCTTCTATACCCATAAATGATGGACATATATTTATGAGATTTTATAGATTATTCATAATCTAAATATAATATTCATGATGGACGTATATTTAGGATATTTTATAGATTATTCATAATCTAAATATAATATTCCAAGCTCAAAGAGTCCATTACCTCTACATATACTAATTGCAGAATTAAGAATGGTATGATGAGTTTGATTGCATTGGGAGAAGACGTAATGGGCCAGGAGATCCATGTGAGAGTGACTGACTTGCCAAGTGTACTTAGTTACTAGACATATGTCTACATATACTAATTGCAGAATTAAGAATGGTATGATGAGTTTGATTGCATTGGGAGAAGACGTAATGGGCCAGGAGATCCATGTGAGAGTGACTGACTTGCCAAGTGTACTTAGTTACTAGACAGATGTAAGAGACAAGATATTTTATTTAAATTAATGAAGGGGATAAAAGGAACAATTAAGTTAAAAATAGATGATCATGAATTCATGAGTGGGTGAACATGTTGAACCTAACTTTAGGCATGAAAACACATGAGTCATAAGTCAATTCTGGTGATTGAGACACCCTAGAAATCAGGGATTTCCAAAGATGCAAAAATTTGGAAGGAGAAAAAAAACTTGGAAAAAGACTAAGACCTAGGAAAAATGAAAATATATATACATGTGTGAGGAGGAAGGATGAAGCTTAGAATGTGGGAGGAAATGATTCACTAGTAATCATTTTTCTGTTGATGAATAAAAAGAGAACAAAAGAGTTGTTGTGTGAGAAATGAGGTGTTAGGAAACTATTGAGGACACAAACAATCTTGTTGGAACAAGAGACTATGTTCATCCTTATGGATTCATGATGAGGATTGGAGGTGATTCAATCAAGTGATTTGGCTGATCCATTCTAAGAATGGGTGAAACTTAGTTGCACCTTCTGTGTTCCAGATTTTATTTTTAAATTTTTACACTTAATATCCATATTGCTATGTTAGTAATGTATTCTATAGAAATAGATTTGATATATATTCAAAGAATTTCATTAAGGGATACCATATAGAGGTAATATGTGGTTAACATTTAATACTTGAAACAAATTATTTTGTATCGAAATTAGATCCAGATCTATGAAATAGTTATATTCTATGGAGTACATTACTTTCCATTTAACATTATGTACGTAACACATTGTTGGTATGTCAAATTTATAAATAGATTGCATGATGATCGAAATTAGATCCAGATCTATGAAATAATTATATTCTATGGAGTACCTTACTTTCCATTTAACATTATGTACTTAACACATTGTTGGTATGTCAAATTTATAAATAGATTGCATGATGATCATAGAGAAATTTCTTAAATCTTAGTGCCAAATTGTGCATATATTGATGACGAAAGTTTACACAACGTTTTCAAGGATAATTTTAAAATAGGGTCTGAATTACAACAAAATGACAATTAATCATTTAAACCCATTGAAATAAAATAAATGGTGACATATACTGTTTCAAGTGAAAGCCTCAATGAAATTTTCTTCTTAAATCGCAATACAGGAACATGAATACCTTTAATAACCTCCATCTTCAGGTTCGTTGAACGATTAATGTATAACCTAAAATAGACGAGTTCATAAGAAATATTAGCATCATAATTATTATGTAAGGTATACATATGAGATAGAGATTCAATACTTAGACATTTCGTACTTGCCCAATTCCATCTCAAAAGAGAAATATGATACCTCATGGAAGGTGGAAGATGAGAGAACACGATCTCATGGGTTCCTCGCACCATGTGAGAGAGAACCCATCATCAAAAAGTTGAATACATAAAGATTTCATAGATAATGATAAATCATTATGAATTAAAAAAAATTGAAATGCATGTCACAAGTATAAATTATATAGACAATAAAAAAGTGTAGAATAATATTTTTAATACGTTTAATTCTGTGAATTTAAAGGCATATCACAAAAAAAGTGGAAATAATTGATGTTATTAATATCAGAGAACTGTGCAAAATTTAAGCCATTTCAATCCTTTGAATCTGAGATGAAACAAAGATAAAAAAAATACAAGCTTGATCATGCTTATACCCTCCTATGCATTAAGAAAAGGGATAAACTTTAACTGGGTTTCAGAATATCGAGTTATAATAACCACAGAATTGTAAGTTTATTACAATTGCGAATGATGGAAAAAAATCATAACCCTCACCGAAGACTATGGGGAGACTTTGAATTGAGGAAACTGAGTGGTTGTTAAATAGGGTTAGAATAGGTAAGGGAGGGATTACTGTACAAAGTATTTTTTTTTTTTTTAATATATTAATTCATAGAACTACCTCTCTGAGTTTAGCTACAGGATGTTCTCTGTAATTTACGTCCCGGGACAGACTCAATACATACAGGTCTTGATGTAGAATCTAAATCATGAGACAGAGACATCATCCTAACGGGACTAGGGCTTTAATTTACTAGTAGTCTGAACAGTGAGCGATTGACAAAATGATAACACTAGAAGGAATATTGGGTTCTACGAAATAAGATTTAAATTACCATTACATTCCACAAAGAATAGAGATCCAATTAACGTTATACCAAGATATCAAACAATTAATAATAACGTTAACTCGTAAGGAAATAACTATATCCATAGTTAACACTAGTTAACAGATGGTATATTAAATCTCATAGAGATTATGCAATGATAAAAATGAAATTATAGGTGAATTTTAATAGTTTCCACTTACCTTCTGCATCAAGCAGAATGTGGTTAATGCCACCAGAATTTGTGACAACATTAGTGTCAAGTTTTCCTAACCGACTGTCGGGTAGGATTTCTCGGCATATATTTTTTTTAACCCAAGAAAATGATAGGACCATGTTTTAAAGGAGAGATTCCTTCTGGAACTCTATGAAAGGGAAGACATTTCCACTATTTTAAGCATATATCAAAAGCACGAGACGGGTTCCATAATGAAGCCAAGGATAATAGATTCAAAATTATGTGGAAACCTTGCATAGAGAAGAGCTGAAGCCATAGCCAGTATGATGTGAATGAAAGTAATGGAAAGAATGGCTGGTGGTGGGAAAATATTACGCAAACCATTGATCTGTCAGAGAAGTAACCAAATTTTAATGCATAGAGTACATTTCCATGTGATTTCGAACAACTGTAATGCGTGAGATGGGCTTGGCAGGTCGGACCAGCAGCCGAGAGGTATGTTAGATAGTGACATGAGGAGAAAACTCCTGATAGGGTTTGGTTTTCCTTGACACTGCATTAATTTTCAGAGGCTTCCTCTGTCGGAGAATGAAGCTTGAAGATTGCTTTGTCTTGTGTGCTTGCTTCCTTCTGCTATCTGGACTTCTGCTTCTTGTGACTCTCAGCTGAACCAATCCATCTCTCCTAGCAAACCCCGAGCTTGATCCTTATGTGAAACCCATCTTTGGCCTTATGTGAACCTTCCAGTGACTCCTAGTGAAACTTCAGACAACCCAACACCTACAGCTACCCTTAGCGGCCTCCTTGCCTAGAGGGACTTACTACCAGTGCTATTCAGGACCTAAGAGAACCTCGACACAACCACCTTTCGAGAACCTTATCTCCAAGATGAGAGAACCTTATCTATCCTCTCGAGAGAACTTCGGCACATAATTGTTCAAGGAACACTGATTGCAATAACAGGTAAATAGAATCGAGAATCATAGCATGGGCATAATGTAGAGACAATATTCAGAGATCATTACACAATTTGCGGAAGTCTTTTTATATCAATCACAGAGAAAAATATGCGAGGGTATTACAATAGAGCAGGATGCTCGTATTCGCTCACAAAACACACTTACACACTTACAGACTCAAAGAGAATGACTCAAAGCTCTGACATAAGGGAGCTTAAAAGACTCGGACTTACTCACACTCTGACTCTAAAATTCTTCCAAAGAATTCCTCTCCGAGAATGAGTTCCTCCTCTCCTTATATACAAATTTTTGGAGAAAGGAATCATACTGAAGAGAAGACTCGACTTGACTCTTGACCCTACATGTCTTCCACTAAATCTTCTTTATGGATTTGGCGGTAGAAATTGTGCAAGATTCTCTGACGAAATCAAAGCCTTTATTCTCCACTAAACAAAAGTAGATATAACAATAGATCAGAGGATAGACAAAACATGTCATAAAAAAGAGATTCTTGGAAATGCGGGTCAAACCACGCCAAAATTTGGAGAAGTGCTCCAAGTTTCCAAGATGCTCATTATTACAAAAGGACAAATTATTACAATGTGGATATTGATTACGGTAACCCACTAAACCCGAATGGCTCCATTGCTGGCCATTTAGACATGAATGTTAATGGATACACTATGGAGGTTGGTTACGTCAACCCACGGAAACCGACTGCCACTATTTGTCAGGCAATAAGACTTATGACATTATTCCATTGGATGATCATGGAAGTGACAAAAGCGATCTGGGTCCCAATGCTGAGTGTATATTTCCCTATACATTTCAGGGTCTTCGTCGCTCTCTTCATCCTGTTGTAAAACATATCTAGTTTTGATCACCCAAGGATGTCTCTCTCTGACAAAAAACATCTTATAATCATTTTTAGAAAATTGTTCAAGGTTATGAACATTTCCTGGAAATCTTCTATTTGGAAACATAAACATTCTTGCAGTGTCGATTACATCAGGATGTATGCCGCTTGGGTTCAAGCCAAATTTCTTCCACCAGTCTAGAAGCCAATCTGGTTAAGGAAATGAAACAAAAGTCATAGAGAATTTAATCATACAGTAATAATATCTGTACCTATCTATCCACAAGAAGGAATTATACCACATGGCTTTGTATTGGAAATAATTAATTTCAAATAATATTTCATTTGGATCTTGATGTGGCCATGACTGCAAGTCTCTCATTCTATTAATCTGGAAGAAATTCCATGCTAGAGTTTGTTGCCATGTTTGAGTTTGTTGGCAAAACCAATTTCTGTTGGCACTCCTGTTTCTAGAGAGATCTCCCATTTCTACCAGCTTTTGTCATGATGCAATAGTAGATGCTAGATGCATCTTCCCAATCACATGTTGTGGAGGAATCACATGAATACTTGTATTTCTTGAAAAACCTAGAAGACCAAACTCTACACCTTCTGAACATCTCAATTGCCATTGTGGGATCCAATTTTCTTTATATGTTTCCCAATCTGTATTATCATCTAAATACTCAGTGGATGGAGCATTCCTATAATCATCCCAAGTGTTTATAATAACCATGCTCTTGGGACAATAAGCAATTTGAGCATGTGACTCAGAAATGAAAGGCAATTCCTTTCGCTTGGGTGGATAACCATTTATGCTCGGTAAGGTGATGAAATATCCTAGTTCACCTGTAGAACTTTGATAAGAACCATGTGGCTCTACTACAGATAAAAAGGGTGTTCCAAGGATACAATCCACTAGTAAATCTGTCAACAAATATTTCATCCCTAAGGCATATTCATCAAACAATAGAATGCCTTTAGGTATTTCAAAATTCATATCTGTATTTACATTTCCCAGCCCTATTGCATAATAATTATTGGGAAGCCAATATTTTGGAGGAATCAATTCTTTATGTACTAAATTCATGTATGAACCAATATCTATCAGTACATTCATTTGAAAAATTTCACCGTTGATTTCTAACTTGATTCTTACCTGATACTTTTGGGACTTGATGGGCAAGATTTTCAATGCAATTAGCCCCTGAAGGTGGGTTGTTGTTTTAGAACTCTTGAAAGGAGCATCCTCTAAAGGAGGAGGTATTGAGTCCAATCTTTCTCTAATTTCTCTGATCTCTTGCCTAGCCCAAGAGTCAATTTTGAAGCTAAATTCAACTTCTTCTTCCATTTTTCTAATTTTTTCTTTTAGTTCAGTGACCTCTTTTTTCAAAAGAAGCATTTCTCTGGCTAAGTCTGTCACTGAAGTATTTTTCAACTTTGCTTCTTTATTATACTTAATAAAATTCTTGGTATTTTTATCAAAAGAGGCTTCAATGAATAAAGGTTCTGTTTTAGACCATTCAACAATTTTACTCCTTTGTTTAGATTTAACTGTCTTCAAAAAAAGTTTCAAGAAGTGAGTTCTTCATATCTCCTTCTGGCAAGGCTTTGATCTATGCCAACATTTGAGCTTCTTGATTCCCTGTATTATTGAACATGCAAACCTTTATCTTCTGTTGGATTTCTAGTTCTTATTCTCATTCAAAACTGTCTGTGTTGCTTGGACAGGAGAAAAAGTTTGGATTTTTGCAATTGCAGTCTTGATTCATTAATATCATTTCTTCTGAGCTATATTCAAACTCAGAAGTATTGTCAGATTCTGCACAACATCCTTCTTGGAGAAGATGAACTTCTTCTCTTTTAAAGGGATGATGTGGGCATTGATTTGTTTCATGGTCATTGGCCCCACATCTATTACAATGCAATCTTAAGGCTAGCTATTTTTTAGCCTGTGCCTCTTTAGCTTTCTTCTCAGAAAGCTTTCCTTTTGACATTCTAGAGGCTTTATTTTCTGGACAATTATGAGAAATATGTCCAGACTTAGCACATATCCAACACTGTATCTTTTGTTTGGCCTGATAAGAATGGGATTTTAGTTTGATGTCCTCAGGCTCATAATAATGTGTTCCATGCTTGTATCTATATTTGTATCTTTCCCTTTTCTTTTTCTTAAATTATTTCTTCTTTTTCCTTTTCTTTCTTACTGGATCTGTGATATTTAGGCCATACTTGTCACAGATATATTTTTTGTCAAGCAAATGGGATAATTTATATACAGAGTTGTGGACCTTCATATTTACACATAGTCCAATCAAAGCTTTAGTGATGAGAGAATAAATCTCTCCCCATGTATACATCTCATAGGGAAGTTTAAACACTTCCTGCATTTTCAGATACTCCACAAATTTACTTGGTATGGTTGCCAAGTATACTTGTTTCCACAAAAGATTCTGGCTATCTTGTACCTCAAAAATCCTTTGAGTCCAATCCTTGTGAAACTCTTCATATTCAGACATTTTTCTACGCTTCATGTTCATCAGGATTAACTCATTCTTATCTGCCAGTTCAGATTCAGTACCACATCAGTGCTCTAGAATTGCAGTGGTTAGAGCTCCTATCATATTATTATGGGGAGTCCCATCAGTGTGGTAGACTATGTCTCCCTATTCATCTTTGAGGACTTCTGCCTCCATCTTGGCGATCATAATAGGATAAGAGATTACTTCCCACCATTTTCTTACAGTTCTTGTAAAGCACTGAATGATAGACTTGCATGCTTCTACTTCTGATTTTCCTTTCATGCGCATGATCTTGTAGGATACATACATCCTGTCTATCATCTGTCTGATTTGAGCAACAGACAGATTGTCAATGTTCCACTCTTGGAACCAGTCTAGGGCAAATGTTTGACTTTCAGGAAGTTTTCCTTTTCCTAATAGGTTTGGTGCTAGTGGTCTAGTAGTATGATGTGGGAGATTTTCATAGGCAATTTGTTGGATAGATACCAAAGAAAGATTTTCTTTTGGTTCTGGTTTTGAGGAAGATTCTGGTATATCTTCTTCTGGAGGGAAATGGTGAGGGAATTTATTTTGAATTTTTGTCTCAGTGGGCTTATATATAGGAGACAAAATTTAAATAGAGGGATTTGGAAGGATGAAGGAATCAGGAATAGGTTTGTCAGGGTTGATATCTTTTTGTTTAATTTCTGAAAGTGTCTTTCCTACTTTGGAAAAGGCTTCTCCTAATCCTTCCATTAGTTCTTCATGATTTCTCAGGGACTCTCTGGATTTAGAAGACATTTCTAATAAAGTGGAGTCTAGTTTGTCCCTAACATCCATGACCTTATCTTAGATTTGATTGACAGAATGGACAATGGTGTTTGTAGAAACTTGCAGATCTATAATCTGTCCTTTTCTGGCATAGTCATTGGTCACAAAAGTATGGGTAGCCATGCCTCTAAAGGCAGTATTAGTTCAGTTTATTTGTTCTGACACAGTCTGAACTCTTTTATCAATTCTTGAAAGCTAAATAGCTTCCTCAGAAAGCAACAAAGGGACTGCTTTCACTTGTCTATTATTATCTTCAAGGATAATACCCTTGAAGGGAGGAAAAGTAGAATTTGATTCTATAGTTTGACCTTAAATACTTTTACATTTATGTTTGGGAGCATTTTCATAACTTTCTCCCATCATCTGAACTATAGCCTTTTGACTCAATTTATTCCATTCATAGAAATAAATCCATAAATTGTTGTCAGATACATATTTTTGCCAGTCTTTGGATAGTATTAGTTTATCTTTATCTGGCAAGGCTGAGTTAAAATCATTTGTCTCAGGATTTGTGAACAAATCCCAGTTTAACATTCTTTCGATCCGATTTTCTTCAATTGATCCCTTCTGACACCCTTTCATAACAGAATGAAATTTGTGTATATATCCATAGATGGTATTTGCATATCATTGGGTATAGGATTTGAAAATATACAATCAGGAATGACACGATCGCATTGCTCAATATATCCTAGCCCATATTTAGGTGTACCAGGAGGTCTCATGCCTTTATATATATCTTGCAATATTGGATCTAAAGTCTCTATAGTAGGCATATAGTGAATCATTAAACAAAACCGAGACTCTGAAGTAGATGCAGTACTTTCTACAATATTATTTATAGATCTATAACAGACTGAAGAATCCATTAGAATAGTAGAGAGTACTATGACTGCATAGAAAAGCAAGGCGTTTAATGTTAGTCTTCTATTCCGAAGAAAGAAGATGTCAGATAGGCTCCTGGCTGACTGCTCAGGCAGAAACTAGTAACTCTGTCTGAAAGTCGTAGAAGTGGAAACTCTATCTTTCAAGAGCCCAAGACTTCTGATACGGCTTCAAAAGTGAGTCACAAGAGTGGAAACCTTGTCTTTCAAAGGCTTGAGACTCTTGATATGGCTTTGGATTATTATCTCACACACAAATATATAACACACACTATAAAACAAAGCATATAGCTTTTATCAGAATGAAGGGTTTGATATCATACCCGGTGCAAAAATGGCTTCATGGCTCTGATACCAATTTACTTGACTCATATCATTAATATTAGCAAGGATATGTCGTATAAGGGAAGGTGGATCTAGAGATGTTGTATAAGGGAAGGTGGATCTCCCACGTAATACTCTTTGCTATTCCAATAGAAGTAGGTATAAATATTTTCAAACCAAACTTGAGGGTAGGATGAGTACCTAAGTGATGTTACATTTAAGTCATGAGAGAACACATTATATAAATGTATAATGATACGACTAAGTCATGGAATATCACAATATATATAAATTATAGAATAACACTAGGAGGATCACACTATATATAAATTATATAATAACACTAGGAAAATATATAAGGATGTTGTAACGATGAGAATTTAGGCATAACCTTAGAACCAAGAAGAAATTCTAAACAATTTGTTAAGTATGGAAGAAAATAGATGTTGCAAGTAATTCTAGTACATAGTGCTAGAGAATTTCATGAGAAGTTTCTATTATGTTTATTATTATCCATTAAAATTAGTTATTCATTCAAATACAGGTAATAGTTATGTACTAAAATGATCCAGGTGGCTATTGGTGGTCACCCACCTATTTCAAATTCCAATTTTCTCATCTTGACAGTTTTTAGTTCAACACGTTAAACTATAATGGGGTGATTTATTTGTAATTGTGGGTTCTGCACTTACAAGGATGTCTTGAAGCCCTACACAACATCCAGGTGGATATTGGTGCAACCCACCTATTCCAACTGATTTATTTTGTAATTTTTCATGTCAGTACATCTTTCTGTAATTCTAGGGACGTTTTGGGGCTCTAAACAATGTTTTCTTGGCTTTCCACATTCAATCTCTAGACAAAGTCACAGTTTGATGGCATAATATGTATTTATCGAAAAGACCTTTCCAACAGGCTATCACACACCTAAAATGAAGATCGTATGCAAAGTTTACGACCCTGAGAAGTTAATGTACTAGCTTACCCCAATGGGGCCTATAAGAATTTTGGTGCTTCATCTCCTAGGGTTAGGTTTTTGGATATCTAGGGTTTTGGCATTCATGTTTATCATAAAAATTCCTTCAGAGACTCATTGTAATCGTCTTCCTACGAATGAGAATATCCATCACATATCTTCTCAGAGATAAAGATGCCACCATTCTAGGGAGTATTGCAATACGTATTTTTATAGTCTCTATACATTTCTTTCATTAATAGAAATCATGTATTGCCATATTGATTTGTTTCTAGAAATTTTTATGTGTATTTCATTGTAATATCTCTACTGTCATTTCATTCTGACAATAATCCAGATCAGTGGTATTAGAGCATGTTGCTCTTGATTGTTTCTGAGTGCATGTCCTTGATGAGGTCCGAGTATATCAAGTTGGGTCTTGAGCTTGTCTCTCTTGAGGAAAATCACTCTTTCACACCTAAGAAACCCTCTATGGAGGCATAAAAATAAATAAAATGATGGAGAAAAATATTCTATTAAGTTGTTTCTTGAGCAAGCTCACGCGTGACAGAGGGATGAAATGATGGGGAATTTTTACCACATCCTTCAATGCCTACCATTAACAATAGGAACATCTTCATCACGTGACCAGTTTGGAGGAACATCTCCCTTCAAGGTACACATTAATTTTTATATTCTCGTATTTGAAGGTTAGATAGATTTAGATGCCTTAGAAAAATGGTTAGTTCTGCTAGAAGGTTATTTATCTATTCACAAATTTTTAGACAGGGAAAAGATCACCTTCGCACTCATCAAGGCTATCTCCCATGTCAAACATTGGTGAGAAACTTACTAGGAACAAAGTTCCATAGAGGAATCTGGAATATATGGGGACAAGCCAACTTGGGTTTTTATTTTGGATGCGTTCAAGGAAAAATACTAACCTATAGATAACTATGAAGACCAATACATGAGATGGACCACACTGCAAAAAGAGAAGATCTAGATTGTGTCGGAGTTCAAAAATAATTTCCATACCTTATGCACCAAGTTGGGTATCAAAGACTCCAAGCGACATCTAGTTCTGAAGTATCATGGGGCTCTGGATAAGTACATCCAAACCAAAATGGATTTCCTAAACATCTCATCATTGGGAGATTCCTATCGATATAATGTCAAAATCAAGCAGAAATTTAGGTACCACAACAAATGGGAGTTTGGGTCTGCCAATACGCAACAACTAAAGCATGATAAATACGACCCTAACTAACAACCTTCTAACAACCAGTCCAAGACACATGAAAATACGGGTAAAGGAAAGAAGAAGAATGACACTGGCAAGTGGTGTGACTTCCACAAAATCCTCTCGCGCAACACCAATGAATTCCTCTATAAAAAATCAATGGTGGCTGAGGTCAAGGACAAGTAGCCAAAGCCTGATTCAGAATATGATCTAGAAAATATTGAAAATAGGAAGATCATTGATGCAAACCCCACTGCTACTGTCGCGACCTCAAAAATTCAACTAGAAGAACCAATAGATCCTGAAGAGGGGGAGCACCTCTTCCATTCACATATGTGGATGAAGGGGACCCCGTTTCATTTCATTGTTGATAGAGGTAGCCAAAAGAACCTCATCTCAGATGAGGTCGTCAAACAATTGGGGTTGTCAAAAAAACCACACTCACAGACATACAACATCGGGTGGCTTCATGAGGGATGAGATCTCCATGTCAACCAACAATGTCTCTCGTCTTATGGCATCCAAAAATTCAAGGATGAGGTAGTATGTGATGTTTCCCCTCTTGATGTATGTCATGTTGTTTTCAACCAACCATATGTGTGGAAATTTCATGATGTTTATGAGTCTCAACCCTGTAGTGGCATTATTACTCTAGGGGTCGTCTCTACATGATACCAAAGGTATTTCCCACTACTTTTCCACAAAAACAATGTCGCAAGGTCATATATCACACTCTAAAATCCATCCTCTTCATAGTCTATTCCTTTCAACACGTTTCTCTATAATGGAGACATTTCTTTTTAATTGTGGGTTCTGCACTTACGAGATTGTACTTAATCCCTATACAACATCCAGGTGGATATTGGTGGCCGCCCACCTATTCCAACTGGTTTATTTTGTAATTTTTCATGTTAGTACATCTTTTTGTACTTCTAGGGCCGTTTTGGGGCTCTAAACAATGTTTTCTTGGATTTCCATAGTCAAAATGTAGACAAAGTTTGAGTTTTATGATGTAATTCATAGTTCTCAAAAATACCTTTCCAACGGGCTATCACAAACCTAAAACATAGATTGTATGCAAAAGTTACAACTCCAAGAAGTTAATGTACTATATTACCCCAACGGGGCCCACATGAAATTTGGCACTTCATCTCCTAATGTTAAGTTTTTGGATGTATAGGGTTTTGGCATCCATGTTTATCATAAAAACGCCTTCATAGCCTCATTGTAATCATCTTATTGTGAATGAGCGTAGCCGTCACATCTCTTCTCAAAGATAAAGATGTCACCATTATAATGAATCTTGCAATATGTATTTTTACAATCTATGTAAATTTCTTTTATTAACATAAATCATGTATTGTTGTATTTCTCTGTTTCTAGAAATTTTAATGTGTAATTCATTGTAATATCTCTGCTTTCATTTCGTTCTGAAAATAATCCGGGTCGTAAAAGATTTTTTTTTTTTTTTCTAGGTTGGAAATTTGAGTACATTACAATTGGAAGCACATGAAGCAACTGATATGGATGATATTCCCATTATTGAGGCTATTGGTGGATATCATATAGAGGTTTATCATACCATAGTGTCTACTACACCTTCTACTAAGAACATTAGTTGTATGTATAATTAACTATACTAAATTATATATTTTATCAATAATAAATTATTATTTTTATTTTCATATAATATGAATGAGGTTACTTGGACTAGTTGAAAAGGGGGTTTGCAGTAAGGAATGAGGAGGTTTATCTTTTTTTTAGGCCCATAGGGCTTGGAGTGAAGGCTTCAAATGTGTGAGGGCTGTATAATCACTCGTTCCTGGTTTGCGACAAGACTCTCCCCAGAATATATCTCATGTTCTGACCACGACATGGAACTAAAGGACAACTAAGGATCCAAGGTAGATAAAATGGATATGTCAGATGTCACCCTAGTGGATTTTGAGTTAATATCAAAGGAATTTTGGTCCCTTTTCATGCATAAGTATTTTATGGAAAAATACTATATGTATGAATCCCCTCGAACAAATTTAGAGATCCTTTCTAACAATGGCAAGAGTCTCTTCTCATGCACAAACAACCTTGAGGATCAAGCTGATGGTATTCAAAATTATGGCACCATGGGGGAAATCATGCTTCAGACTGATTATTCTTCATTCACCCATAGAGGTTTTGGAGAATCAGTTGGAAAATCTCAGAAAAACATTTTAGGCTAGAATTCCAAAGGAGAAAATAATAAAGGCCCACAAAAGGATAAAAATGAGGAAATTCGCTTCTCTGAAACTAAGGAAAAGAGTGATAGAAAGAGCACAATGTGTTTGAAGAAGAAGAGGGATCCTGTTAAAATGGTAGTGGGTATCTCAGAAGTATCAACTATCGTTGAAAAAATTTGGTGGGTCATTTTAACGAGAAGAGAGAATGAGAAGAAGACCTAAGAAGATGGATGGATCACTTCCAGAAACCGATACTAGGGTATATTCCAGAATCTCATGCCCTAGACAAAGGTTGGAACTCTTTTCAGGTCCAACCAAAATAAGAATGTAAAATATTGCTTCAAAAGAACTCGAATTGGGGGCCATATGGCCTAGTTTTAAAGCCTTGGATGGTGGATTTTGACCCAATCAGGGAACCAATGAAAATTATGCATGTATGGGCCATTCTACCGGGCCTTCCAATTTACTTCTAGTCAAGGGAGGCCCCATAGGTGATAGGAAATAAAATTGCGTCCTTCATAGGACTAGAACCTAATTGGGCTTCCAAAGAAGACCATCGTTTGCCCTTGATCTAGGTAGAGGTGTACATAACAGAAGGATTGGTTGGAAATGTGGATATCATCTTTGGCGATATAGTCTGTCATCGAAAGGTAGATTAATCGAAACTAACTTTATGTGCCACATATGCCATGGAATTGTTCATCAGAATGGGCAATGTGAATGCCCAACAGCCCTCACCCAAAAGGATTACAAGACCTATAAACAAAATCCACATTGGTAAGGCCAAGCAAAGTGGAAGCATTTTCGGTGGATGAAAGAAGTGAGGAATTCCTCCTTCTTTTATAAGAGTTTCTCATCAAAGTACAAGGTCATGTTGAATAAGGAAAATTTTTAGGTAAAAAAGTCTCTATCTCATTTTTTATTTTTTTGTTATGATGAGAAAATTAATGTTTTTTTGTCTCTAGATATGGTTGATCCCCCTTTTGTTTATCCCCCCTCCCATGAATCCCCTTCTCCCTATGTTTTTGTCATCCCTGCATGAAGAGAGTCTTCTCATCCTTGTCCTTCCCCAATTAACCCATGGTCATCAGAACCCATGAAACCTTTCTCATCAAAGTCCACAAAGTCAGTGGGTCCTACCCCTCCCCTTTCCCCCTTGCCTCCTCATCGTGATCCCCCCACCTTTCCCCTATAAAGGAAATCCATTCTTATCCACTCTGTACCTCCCCTTCTCCCAGTGTTTTTCCAAATTTCCCTCAAAAGTTACCTTCTACTTCCCCTTGCCCCCTTCCATCCCTACCCCCTTTGTCTAGGGTTACACTCTTCGGTCTAGAGGTCTTCAAGATAATTCCCCCCCTCCAAAGAAGGCCTAGAGAATGAACCACCTCAAGTTTACAAAGTGGGAAGGAAGTCCTACCTTCTTAAATATCAAGAGAAGGCGACAACGAAGATATGAAAGGGAAGACAAGTTCCAATAACTAGGGCCCTTAGAGCAGGGAGCTCCCAACTTGCCCCTGCAAAATGATCATTTTATCCTTCAACACAAGAAGGTTTCACCCCCCCCAAAAAAAAACCACCTAACACTCAAAAGGATGAGAAGAATCCTTAAACCTAACATAATTATCCTTCAGGAGACAATGTGTGCAAGTGAAAATGCTAGGGAGAGCCTTGAGTCATTCCTTAAAAAATAGTCTTTATATGCCATGAACGTAGAGGGAATATTAGGAGGTATTATAATATGGTGGAGTCCATAATTTAAGGCATATTCCTCTTCTTCCTTTCACACTCAATTTTAGTCAAACTGAGACAAAAAGACAATGATTTTTTCTTTTTAGTCTTGAATATTTATGGTCTTTACACTGACAAAATCCCCTTCTGAAAAGACTTGAAATATGCATGAGAATTCAACAACCCCTTTATAGTGGTAGGAGGTGATATAAACTTCACTCTCTCTTCGAGGGAAGTGTGGGGGGAATATTCTATGGAATATTTTCAAGGAGGTTTTTTTCGATCCTTCCTAGAAAATATTCACCTAGAATATATGGAACTAGTCAAACTTTCTCCCACATAGAGGAACTTCTGAATAGGAAATGCATTAGTAGCCAAGAGAATAGAAAATTTTCTAGTCTTTGAGTCTCTCCTTGAAACAATACTACTACTAAAAGCATCAATAGGAGAAGGAGGGATCTCAGACCATAGACCTATCCTTCTTCATTGGAAATTAGGAGAGGACTCTCCCTTGGCCCCCATGAAGATAAGCTAGGTATATCTTGAAGAGGAAGGGTATGAAAAATTGGTCTAGTCTAACTGGGTTAAGTTATCTTCAACAAATAAGGAACCTTCAATATATTAGTTTACAAAGACCCTGGTTCAGGTCCAAAGAGCTACAAAAAATGGTTATAAAAAAGATAGAGGACAACCTGACAACCCTGCTCTCCAAGATAGATGAGGGGCCTCTTAGCCCATTCCAACTGAAGGAGTTAAAAATATCCAGAGGCAATAAGGCACACATGGTTGAAAAAATAAGAAAAGGTATGGATACTTAAAAGTAGGACACTCTGGATAGAGGCTAGAGAAAACAAAACCAAGTTTTTTCATCATTTTGTGAATCTCAGAAGGAATGTAAATACTATATGGGAAATAAAAATGAGGATAGCTCGGTAAGTAGATCCTTTCAGGAGAAAGTGGATTCAGGGGAAAGGTTCTTCTCCAAACACTTCGAACATCCATAAGGCTATCCAATCCAAGAAATTTTGGAATTAGTTTCTAAATTCCATCAAGTGTTCTCTGCTGAAACGAATTAGGTTTTGGAGGAAGAAGTAATAGTTGAATAATTGCAGGAAGCTCTCAAGTCCATGAAAAATGGGAAGATCCCCGGCCATGATGGAATCACCTCAAAATTCTTCAAGAATATTTATGACCTAGTAAAGGATGACCTTCTATTGATAGTCAGGGAAACTTGAAGGGTTGAAAAAAATCATGGGTCCCTTAATTCCATCTTCCTTTGCTTGATTCCAAAAAAACAAGACATATTCTCCTTCAAGGACTTTCTCCCCATAGCTTGCTACAATGTTATCTACAAATTAATCTCCAATATAATTACGAGTAGACTAAATATGATGATGAGTGAATTAATAGGTGAGGAACAATTGATATTTCTACAAAAAAGACAAATCCACAATGGAGTAGAAATATCTCAGGAGGTATTGCAATAGGTTAAAAAAAGGAATTTGAAATTGACAATTTTGAAGTTAGACTTATCAAAATCCTAGGATAGAGTTGATTGGAATTTCTTGAGACTGGTTCTAATCCAATCAGTAATAAATTTAAATTCATTCAATTGGATAATGGGATGTCTCTAAAGATCATCTTATATAGTACTAATTAATGGATCCCCTTCTAGGTTCTTTAGAGCCTCTAGAGGTCTTCATCAAGGATTCCCATTGTCACCCTTTCTATTTTTTATTATAGTATAAGAACTAAGTAAAATGCTTAAGGAGGCCAAATCAAATGAAGTATTGCAAGGAGTGAGGGTGTCAAAATCGAAAATCATTTCACACTTATGTTTTGTCGATGACATCTTCTATAGTGTAAAAAGGATTGGGGGAGACATACAAACCCTGAGAAAAATCTTAGATCGATATTTTCTATCTATACTTATGTCAATCAATATGGAAAATTCATGCATTATTTTTAATAATTTCTCAGAATCAGAATCTAATGAGTTGAGAAAAAATTTACTAGTAGAAAGCAAGAGCCTTGTTGAAGGGTTTAAACATTTTTGTTTTCTCCTCAAACCAGACTATTATAAACGAAGAGATTGAGAATGGATATTTAAAAAATTAGAAGCCAAAATTTCAATCTGTGTGAAAAAAATACTATCCATAGGGGGGATATTAGCCTTCTGGAAATCATTACATTTTATTGGAACTCCATTGTATCCATATCCACAGGGGTGTTGAAAACGATATGTAAAATAAGTTTCAATTATCTTTGGGAAGGAAACAATCATTCATGAGGCATGCACCTAGACAAATGATCCTTCATTGCTCTCCCTGAAGACTTAGGGGGATGGGGACTAAATGACATTATCCCCTTCGCGAAATCTATGGAGGATTACTCAAGGAAATTCACTATGGAAAAGAGTTATGTATTCAAAATAGTTCTCAAAAAAAAACATTAAGGAATGGTTCTCTGTGACCCCTAAATCTCATAAAGGATTGACTGTATGGAAAACACTAGTCAGGGCATTCCCCCTGTTAAGAAATTGGACAGTCTGAAGAATTGGAAACGGGTGCAGTGTACATATATGGAAGGATACCTAGTTGGGAATAGGAAATAATTTTGAACTCTCCTTTCCCTGTATGCAGTTCCTCCTAAAATGAAACATAATCATGCTTCATGACACCTGCATAGGTTTCCCAGAACCTAGAGTCCATCTAGTATAGAAAGACGCTTAAGTTCTAGGCCTTCCATAAAACTTTGTCGAAGAATGGGAAAGGTATATAATATCGATATGTTAAAACTACATATCCCTAGATGAGGATTTGAGAGACACTTTGTAGTGGTAAAAAAAAAACAAAGGACATATCTTTCATAGAGAACTAGGTTATAAAGTCCGGCAGGAGGAAAAGTTTGAAGGACCCAAAAAATGGCAGTGGGGACCAATTTGGAAGATAAAATCCCCCCCATATGTAAAAAAAACTTATGTATGGATCTTAATAACAACTTACTAATGTTGGTTAATGGTATTAAAAGGGGTTGGATTCTCCCTAGAAAATTTTCTCTTTGAAAATCAAGTTCTGAAACAATTAACCATTTATTTATTTCTTGTCCATATGTAGTTTGGGTGATGAAAACTCTAAAATAAAAACTTAAGGTAAATTCAAAATAGAATAAGGGAAACTTGGAAGAATTCCTTAAATATTGGCTACAGGATAGAGAAGAAAAATGATACTTGGGGCTACCAAGCATTTTCAAGACCTAGTGGGCACGCAATAATGTAGTTTTTAATGATAAGTTATTGCAACCAAAAGTAACGACAAAATCAATTTTAAATCAAGAAGTTGAATTCATAGAGGATCCAAAATCCTTGAAACAATTCCTTTTGGTTATTTCGGAAATTAATTATGAAGTGCACTGGGGATACTTCGATGGTTCCAGCTAGGGGAACCCTCCAATGTGTGGTGTTAGGGTAGTTTTGTTCATAAAAAAGGACCATTACATACACATCAAATATGCACCAGGTATTGGTAGTAACAAAAGGGAATAATTCATTTCTTTATGGATACTATTGAATACTTATTTTAAAAAAGAAACCAGAAATATCCAAGTCTTTGAAGACTCCAAATTGGTTATTGACTTGGCCAATAGAAAAAAATCCACTCAAGACATAAGGCTAGCTAATATCATGAGAGATATTATTAGCTTATCTTCCAATATTTCTATTTTCTCTCTTTCCACCACATACTCTGGAAGCTCAATTCCAAGGCAGATGAATTTTCAAAGGAATCCCTATCACTTTCAGTTGGAAATTTAAGATACTATTAGTTCATAGAAGGTGAATAAGTAGAAGAAATGGAGTTCAATATATGAAAAATCTATGGGACAAAGGGAAAAATGTTAAGAACCAAATATCAATATATCATAGAAAAACCTTAGAAAAAGTACTCAACGCCTTGAAAAAGAGATAATTTCAGATCATAAGCCTCTTCGAGGGGGCAACCTCCCTTTACCCCACTTAAATGTTCAAGTACAAGATGATTCAAAATGCAAATGTCTCATTGGTATATATAGGAGACTAGGAGGTATAATTACAACTAATGGCCTAAAGCCGACATAAATAAAATAACATTACTAATAGAATATGCCCCAATTAAGGGGTAATG